>JAYKTE010479293.1:0-10126 GCA_036873565.1 Xipholeptos notoides | reverse complement strand
AGAGAGAGAGAGAGAGGTAAAGAGAGAGAGAGATAAAAGGAGAAAGAGAGAGAGAGAGAGGGAAAGAGAGAGCGAGATAAAAGGAGAAAGAGAGAGAGAGAGGGAAAGAGAGAGAGAGATAAAAGGAGAAAGAGAGAGAGAGAGAGGGAAAGAGAGAGAGAGAGAGAGGGATAAAAGGAGAAAGAGAGAATTGAATAACCGGAGAAAGAAAGAATTGGATAAAAGGCAAAAGAGAGAGAGAAAGAGAGAGGGGGGTGAAACTTTAGCACAAATACATCCACTACTGCAATCATCGTTACGATTCCCCCACTACCATCACCGTCCTACAATCACCATCGCCCCTCGTTCTTTCTTCCCGCCGACAATTACGAAGAAGTCAAGTTTCCTGCTATTGGCAAAATGACGGGTCAAAAAGTGCTTGATGTTAGGATTACCGTTCTTGAGACGTACAAGACCCACATATATCCACGCATAGTCTTTGCACAAATGTACAAACAGTTGTACACACAGCTACAAACTTAAAATCATAAACATAGATATAATAAGGACTCGTATAATCACACTAAATATATACACATACACACAGACATATACTTGGGCACAAAACGGAGTTAGGTATAAAGCTAGTTTTACGTGCTCATTACTTTCTCGGAATTTTTGGAATTAGTATTGTCCTTCATGTAGATGAGTTACTCCCATTTATTAAAAATACTACGTGTGGACAAAACAACGTTTATAA
Organism: Xipholeptos notoides; assembly: GCA_036873565.1. NCBI lineage: Eukaryota > Metazoa > Mollusca > Cephalopoda > Idiosepiidae > Xipholeptos > Xipholeptos notoides. Next base: position 9,387 of record JAYKTE010479293.1, on the reverse strand, counting down.
AAAATGATTATTCTCGGCATTAAATGACCTCAAAAGATTGATATACCGTAAAACAAACAAACAAAGAACTTAGAAGATTAAAAAAAATTGAGGGGTGACAACAACTTGAGTAATAGAAGCTTCAAGGAAAGCGCCAGAGACAAATAAACACTCACCAAAAGGATCCCTAGCAATGTTAGTCACACTAGAGTGCACAGAGACTTGGATTAAACATTTCACATTGCTGTCTGGAAAAGGAGACAGAAAAAGACATAAAATCCTTTAGTGTAAAAAAAAAAAAAAATAGAATTATGGATTTTTTAGGGCTTCAGTTTAATGCCAAGTTAGTTTTTTGGAAAGGGCCATAATTTGATATATTTTAAACCATTGAAAGATCTAACATATTCAGAGATTATACAAAGACATATTTAGATGAAGAACAAAATCTATGTAATTGAAGAACAAAACCTTTATGGGGACAGACTGGGTACAAACGAAACGGTAATGTAATATTTACACAGATTAAAGGAAGCATCATGTTAGCTCTGTGTTTTATTCCAGTTAAGGATCAAATAGTGACTCCCTTAACTGGTATATTCATGGGGTTTGGGGACCGCTTGTGATTTCCAAATTCCCTTGAGACCCACTATTGTGTGCATTCAAAAGGGTGAGAAGACTCAATCTCAACCAGAACTCCCTGCAATGCACAACAGGAAGAGTCACCGGTTGCCGTCAGATCACCAAAGTTAAGCAACGTAAAGCCTGTTCATAACTAAGATGGGTGATAACATACGAATTCAAAGTACCGCACCAAGCCGATCGGCTGTTTGTCAAATCCGCTAAGAACTTCGAGCTGAATGATATGCTCTATCCCCGCATTTGCCATTCTGTTCTATGCACCCACTCCCTCACACTGACCGACTAACTTAGCAGCTAAAATCGTACTCGAATAGAGTTACCCCCTATGGGTCAGGACTGGGTGTCTCAGAGATTGCGAACACTCTATAAACAACAGGAAGACTGATGCGAGCCCGAACGGGTAAGGAGATGTCTTCCTACTACTAACAACAACAACAACAACAACAGCAACAGCAACAACAACAACAACAGGAAGAGACATATTTTTTATATAGACATGGACATGCCTGGATACGAGGGTAAATTAGAACGTTCTAAGACAAATGACATGCACTCAATCTGAGTGAAAACAGAGCAACCAAATTTTATCAAGAAGGAATTTCTCGATGGAAATATCGCTTGCAGAAGTGTATTGAGTTAGGTGGATCTTATGTAGAAAAATATTTTTGAATAGAGCAACAAAATTTTATCAAGAAGGAATTTCTCCATGGAAACATCACTTGCAGAAGTGTATTGAGTTAGGTGGATCTTATGCAGAAAAATAATTTTGAAATAGAGCAACACAATTTTATCAAGAAGGAATTTCTCGATGGAAACATCACTTGCAGAAGTGTATTGAGTTAGGTGGATCTTATGTAGAAAAATAATTTTGAAATAGAGCAACAAATATTTAGTTGTCAAAAGACAAGTAAAATTAAAATTGTCTGTAGAGCCCTGTTATTGGTTTGTTCATAAGATTAGAGTGAAATAAAATTTCATGGGTTTGGCTAGTAACTTTTCTATTTGGCTAGTAACTGAAAATATTTAGTTGTCAAAGGTCAACTAAATGTAAATTTGTCTGTAGAGCCCTGGTGTATGTTATGCATGAGCAGAAGCACTTTCTCACACTCACTGCACAATTTTAAGAGTGTATATTATAGATAAAAACATACAAGGAGAATGACAGATTTTTCCTTTTTTTTCTGAGAAAAATCAATAAGAATTTAAAATTAATTTTAAATTATAACTTCTTTGCAATACAATTTCCTTTGAATTAGAACTTTTTTTTTACCAAATGGCAATTCTTTAGAACTGGTACCTTTTGAGGTAATCTGTATTTTCACATTAACTCTACACATTGACATAGCATAATTTGATTTTAACTTATTTTATATAATATAATTGTTTACTATATCCAGTATTGCTGATAGAGCTCGTATAAATGATTAGTGGAGACATAGAATCAACTGTTTTAAGAAACTGTCAGCTTCTCACTCGTGATTTTCAGACTATAATGCCTTTGGATTGATAATTGTACAGGCAAAAAACTGACTGCCATAAAAAGTTTTTGGTTCTGTGTTTATGCTGATCAACATTATATATAATATAAAGATTAAGGAACTTAAATAATTTTAATCCCTCATAAAATGTGTAACAATTAAATGGAATATTTAAACTATGGCAATGGTTAGTGGTCACGTCAAACTTTTCAACTTAAAGTGTTTGTTTTTTGTAGGATGAAGTGAAGGAAAGCAAAATGCGAGTGGCAAGTTTAATTGAAGAAGTCCAAAATGCTCAAGACAAAAGAAGTGCCCTTTATCAATCCTATGATGATGCTATCAATAAGTTTAAGAGTAACAAAGATTTTGGTGTCTTCCAGTCAAGTCGCAAAAAGTTTGATGCTGACTATAAACAGCTTTCACAGCAAATCCATAATTTGCAAGCTACACTTAAGACCGAAGGAGCGGAAGTGGTTGAAAAGGTAATAAATTGAGTTTTATTTCCATTTGTGCAACAAAATCATTATTTTACATGTAATTTTGTGGTGTAATTATTTTATATAAATTTCTGTGGTGTGTGTGTGTGTGTGTGTTTATTCAATGAGTTTTCTGTATATTTTTGTGGTATGCATTTGTAATTATTTTCTATAATTTTGTTGGTGTATCTATGTATGTGTGTGTCTGTAATGGGTTTTATGTATATTTTTGTGGTGTGTGTGTGTATGTTCATTATTCAAAAACATTACACAAAACCTCTTCCTCAGCCTAATAGAGTGTCATAGCCAAGATAGGTGCCACTTGTTTTTTGCTTATAGAATAATAAAAAGGTATTGAAGCCTTTTTTTTCTTTTGTAATTGAATAAACAAAGCTGTTTCATGTTTCATGTTTCATGGACCTATCAGTTTTGTTCTATTTTTGGCTCACTCCTAATTAGGCAAAATCAAATGAAAATAACTCTATTTTTCATAGGAAAAACTTACCAAAAATTAGAGAATTATCCAATTATTAAATTTTCTTCAATTATTAATTAACCAGTGTATATGCCCATTAAAAATAAACTGGTTTTAAAAATAATTTAGTAAATTTTACCTTTAAATATTGTAACTTTAAACATTTTTTTGTTCACATAATTGATTTAAAACCAAATTGTGTACATTAACTACCAAAACAAACTTTTTCAAAATTTTATTTTTACTTAGTTATAGAAAATCTAGTTTTTATGCCGGAGTTTTAATGATTAAGAAAATAAACAAAAATTCTGTACAGCACTAATGGCTCAGTTGATAGAGCACCAGAATTTCAATATAAAAACAATGAAGGCAATTTGATGGTTCAAGTCTTGATGCAGCTACATGTTTTAGCCTTTAATCTTTAGGGTGTGACACAATAGATATAAATAAACAAACACACAATGGTCTTTATAATGAATGAATTTAGTTTTTTTTTCTTTTTACTCTGAGAAGGCATGGCAATTTTTTTTAAATTGTCTCTGACAAAAACCTAACATACACCACTGATCTAATATTACTGATTTGATTTATCTCTATACCAATTCTATAAAACTGACTTTGTTTTTTTCTTCTTTTTTTTTAAGGTTGTTGATCTTCAAAAATTGGACAATCAATACAAGGAACTCATTGGTCAAGCAGTGAATTATGCTGAGAAATTAATTAACAACAAAATAAGTAAACAGGTTTATATTGATAATGAATCAAATATCAGCAAGAAACAATCTGAAATTTATCAGAAAATGGAGGTTTTGAGTAGTAGTCTTTAAAAGAAAATAATATTAAAATATATTTCATGTTTCAAATCATTTGCACCATTATTATTTGGTATAAAAAAAAACAAATAAATCCTTTCATGCTAATGTTTTGCTTGATTTTTAAATAAAACATTCTTTAATAATAACATTTGTATTTCTCTTCAATTTTGTTTTTTCTTTTTTAATTCTGAAATTAATTCCATTTAGATAAACAATGACTTTGTGTGTCTGTATGTGTGTACATATATAATAGTCGAGCAAGATAATGCAAGACTTACAAAATGTTTGTATGTCTCAGCAATCTTTGCGAGACTACTATTCCATAAGGTCAGTTTTTACACACTTATGCCAACGTTGATCAATTCATACTCGTCAAGTTTTGAATTTCAAAATTAAAAATTATCATATATTCCTTGTAAATTTACGATTTGAATGAAGTTTGAAGTATATAATTCTTAAATGTTTATTTTATAAAATTTATACTTGTATTTAGATTCGAAAGATATTTGTTCAGTTTTCATCATTTTCAGCAAAATGCGAGACTTAATTAGTCGAGCTAGATAATAATGCTCGACTTAATTAGTCGAGAATTGTAGTGGAACTATGCATATGTGACTATAGAAATGTTTTGTTTTTCAAAAAAATCAGTTTTCGTTGATGAAAATAAAATAATTTTATAAAATCTTTAAAAAGAGGAAATTCTCATGGAAAAAGATTTCTGAATCAGAAAAAATGTTTACAAATTGTTTTACAGAAAATGAATTACAATTAAACCTTAAAAAGTAAGAAACTAGCTTATTTTCTTAGTATTTATTTTCTACTATTTTAGGCTAAAAATCATTACATATATTTATTTTTTTTACTATTTTAGGCTAAACATTTATAAAAATGTGATTGACATTTCGTTGCACTTTAAAAAATTTTTAATAGATGGGAATTATTTTAATTATATATAATTCAAAACTTAATGCTTATACACTAAATCATTGTTAATAGAATGAAAACGGTCTCTCTGTGGATTTAATTTGAAAATCGGTCAAGGCTCTTGATTATGGCATTACAGTTCTTGGGTTCGATCACAAGCGTCTAAAAAGGTTGGAATGTATATTGACTGAAACTTTTAGAAGGTAATAATGAAAATGAAGGCAAAAATCTGAAAACTCAAATTATCATGCCTCGTCTGACGGATTCTGAAAAATTATCGCTTTCCCTGAGATTTGGCCTATTTTGTTCTGTTTATATAAATATTTGAAAAAAACAACTTTTTTAAATAAATGACAAACTTGAAATTTTTTTAATGTTTTTTTTATTTTTCAAAGGATTCATAATTTTTAGATCTGTGTGGGCAATTTACTTGATTGATTACTGGGGCCTTCAAGATTTCTAATTGTGAAGATGTATTGATATTGATCTTTGTTGTTGTTTTTATTATTATTGATCCAGTCATCGAGTCACATTGTTTGCTGCTTTTTAAAGTTCTGTTATAATAATCTTGTTAATTTGATTGAGACTCATTTTTGAGAATAATTGCCCTGCATGTTGTTTAAATTTTTCTTTAATAAAACATATTTTTTCTTCTCTGCTGTCATCCTCCATTCCAATTTCTATTCAAATAGAAATACATGAATGTTTGTTTGTTTTTATTATGTTTTTTTGTTTTACGTTATTTGAATCTTGTTACATTGAGACTTTTTCATGAATTTTTCTTCATTCATGATGTTAACAATTTTAAAACAAACATTTTTTTCTTTTCTTCTTCATTCCAATTTATATTCAAATAGAAATACATGAATGTTGGGTTTATTTTTGGTTTTTTCTTTTTACTTTATTTAAATCTTATTTTTATTGAGACTTTTTAAAAGAATTCTTTCCATTTATGTTGTTGAAATTTTATAAAACAAAGTTGGGTTTTTTTCCTCTCCTCGGTTACATTTTCAATTCAAATAGAAATATTTTTTTAATATTTTTTTTTTTTACTTTATTTTAACAGAGACGTTTTTAAAGAATTCTTTCCACTTATATTGTTGAAATTTTATAAAACAAATATGTTTTTCCTCTCCTCCTCTTCTGTTACAATTTCTATTTAAATAGACTTTTTTTTTAACTATTCAAATAGAAATATATGATTTTTTTCTTCTTTTTTGAATCTATTGTTTATCTGTTTGCAGCCATTTGCAACAAAGCAGCTCATTAATGGTAGGTCTGTCAACAGGTTCGAAAGTAAATAAGTACTTGATAGTATTTTCACATTCTTCGCTTAATTGAAACTTCGGCCAAGGAAATTCCAATTTTTGTTGTTCCTCAATGATTTTCTTAATACCTTTATTCTCGCTAAAAGGCATTTTACCTGTACTCATAATATAAACTACTGCTCCCATTGCCCAAATATCTGCCTTACGTGGATCATACGGCTCACCAATGAGAATTTCTGGTGCGGCATATGATTTAGAACCACAATAAGTATTACTTAAACTTGACAATGGATCATGTTTAGTAAATCCAAAATCGGTGATTTTGATATTGTCATTGCTATCCAATAATAGATTCTCCAGTTTTAGATCACGATGACTAATATGCTGATCATGTAGATAGCCTATTGCTTCAGTCAACTGGAAATAGAATGAAAACAATAGCATGAGGTATAATTTAGAATAATTAATTTTTCATTTAAATATATAGTATATATATATATATAATGTAAATGGTGTTCCAATAACTTGGACAGAAGTTAACATATTTATCACATTAGAAATATATACATATATAAATACTTTTCTAAATAAAATATATATATATGAACAAATGTTTACAGGTACAAAACTTCATAATTGTATAAAACAGGAAAAAATTATTTGAACCTAAAGCTTTTGCGGCCATCTCTCATCATGGCTAAATCTATGGCAACGGTGAACCAAAAAGCAAGAAAATAAGTGAGAAGGGGATATTTAAGAGATGAAAAAAGGTAATCAGACAAAATAATATGTAAATAATTTTACAAACATACGCAAAACGCACAAAACAAAATAAAGCGAGAAAAAGAGAGGGGGAGATAGTGAGAGAGAGGGGGGGGAGAAATATGGACAGACATACAAAAATTAAAATGTATTTTTACCCAAACTAATCTCTAAATAATTTCACAGATACACTAAAACGCTACCGCAAACATACACAGAGACAGAACAAGATAGAGATAGACAGATAGATAGACAGATAGATAGATAGATAGAGACAGATAGTGACAAACAGACAGAAATCAACAACTTATTCTTTGCTAAAATAATCTCTAAATAATTTCACACATACACAAAAACCCTATCGCAAACAAATAGAGAGAGAGAGAAAGAGAGAAAGAGAGCGAGAGAGAATAATAGACAGCGACAGACAGAGAGAAATCAAAAACTTATTCTTATCCAAACTAATCTATAAATTCCTAAATTACATCCCCAACAAGTGTTATTTTGTCTTGAGCCTGATCTCCTCTTTACTTCTTAGTACAAAAAATAATAAAAACACATTTTCCTTGTCAATTGTGACAGCGCCTGTGACTTCTTCAGGCAAGAGACAATGCACCGAATTAAAAAAAAAGTCATCAAGAGGATTGGAAGATAAGAAACAATTCTTCTTTTTCTAAATACATTTAACCAAAATTAAATTACCAGCAAAACGTACCGCTTATACAATATTGCATTTGCCTAGAGACATGACATGACCAGGTTTAGTTGCACCAGAACCGTGTGACTCGTCTGCTTTCTATTGATTATATTAAGCTCTCTTACTGCCTAAAAAACTGCTGGGGTGATATATCTAACATTGCTGTGATATAGCTAACACTTTTCAGACAAAGACAAGAGAACTTGGGTTTTTTTGTTCTAAAATACTGCGACAATGGAGTTAATGTTGTTGAGCAGATATACTGAAATTAAATAATAATAATTATTATTATTATAACATCAATGATATAAACATTAATGATAATTACACTAGTAATAGTTCTATGAGTAAATATACAGAAATAAAATGATAATAGTTATAGCATCAATAGCATAAACATTAATAATAGTTACAGTAGTAAGAATTCTGAGTAAATATATTGAAATGGAATATTAATAATCATAATTATAAAATTAATATAAACACTAAAAATAATTACACTGGTGATAATCATATGAGTAGATATACAGAGGTTGTATGATATTAATGATATATATATATATACACAGATAAGGTATAATATTACTGTATAATATCATTGAGTAATTAAGCATTACTAGTAATAATTATTAGATTAGCAGATCTATAAAGACTTAATAATAATAATAATATATTTACGACTGATAATTACACTAGTAATAGTTCTATGAGTAGACATACTGAAATTGAGTGATAATAATTATAGCATCAGTAACATAAAAATAGTAATAATTCTAGGCGATCAGAGATTTACTGAGGGATCACTTTGATGCTTATTTTGGTCCTAGTTTTTTGGGGTTTTTTTTGTAATGCCAAGAGTTTTTTTCCAAAAAACTGCCATAGCTTTTGTAATGAAAAGAAGAGTTTTTGAGAGGCTGACCGACTGTTACATCGTTATATAACAATATCGTTAGATAACTAACAATCGGTCGCCCTGGTACCCCATCTCCAAAACATTCTTATGACTACCTTTTTTGTCTGCATGGATAATAAAAGAAACAAACTATAAAATCTGACTAAATATGTTGCCTGACTTTGCTTGACTCTGGCGCCGTTGATTTGCTACTAAAGTAGTTAAGAAAGTTTATTGTATAGGAAAGCAGCACTGTGCATTTTCATGAAGCGATAAACGCTCTTCCAAATGTAAATTGAAATTGTAATTCATGAAATTGTGTCATGCAAATTTCGGTGGTCTAAATCATTGTGCTGTGCAAACTTTGGTTTCATTAAATCAGAGAAGTGTTAGAAAAATAAAAAATAAATCACTTCAAATTATTTCAAAATATTTATTAATCATTAAAAAAGAAAAGGTTAAATAAATAACAAAACCACTTTAAATTATTTGAAAACATTTATTAATCATTAAAAACAAAAGATTTTAAAGGGGGGAAAAAGTTGTCTAACATCATTCACGAGATGACGTTCTGGTTATCTATTCAAAGGTGGATTAAGTTGCAGGGAGTAAAATGTAAAACTGAAAAAAAAACGAATGTTGCTTTGGATCCTTCCTTGGGTGTATATAAGGAACGGAATATTCTATTTTTGTCAATTAATGACGAAAGAAGGCATTATGACGTCAAGTTTACAATAAATGCCCCTTTGAAATAAAACCGTCTATTTAGAGTTTGGTGTCTAAAAATAGTCATGGGATTCGCAGAGCGTTTCAACGGATTTCATAATGCATCAAGATTGTCGGCTGTTGTGTGGATTTTAAGAGTATCTTGAATGTTTTATTTATTTATTTCGTAAAATATATACGGTAAAGGTGTAGAATAGCGGTCCCGTTTTTTAAACGCACTACTTTTTGTGCGTTGCAATAATTTAAATTATTTAAA
>JAYKTE010479182.1:0-10126 GCA_036873565.1 Xipholeptos notoides | reverse complement strand
TTGAAATCCTAATCAAAACCATTTCATTCACTTTCAGCTACATCAGGCAGATGAATCAAATTTTTCAAAAGAAATAAACAAGAAATTAACTCCTGATGTGCCCGAGAAGGCTTATTGTCATTCATAAAGCTGGATTCCCTACCACGTGTTGACAGATTTGACTCAAGACTCTGCAGCTAATGAGGAATGAGTACATCCAATGAGAAAACCCAAGGAGATGCTGCACCATGTAGTCTCTGACTGGAATGGAGCAGATCATGCTGGAGTGTCATGAGGAGACTTATTGTCACTCTGACTCAAGTAAAAACCACTGGTTGTTAACAGCATGAAACTTGGGTATTGCTGGTGTGAGAACTCATAATAAAAATAATAATAAATAACCTAAGGAGTATTGGGACCATACAGTCTTTGACTGAAATAAAGTGGAGCCTACTAGAGCCTCATGAGGAGACTTGTTGGCCCTCTGACACCAGCAAAGTCACTGATTGCTAGGCATCCCAGGACTTAGTAATCAGTGTGAGATCTATAGGAATAATTATTATTTATTCAAATAAAAATCTTCAACCTACTTCCAAATCTATTATAATGAAATTTGTTTAGCCATAACATAAAATTCTTTTACAACATTAAACCCAATTTCAAGCCATTTCTACGTTTTTGTTAACCATTATGGAGATTTGTAAAATCTTTTTAGGAAGTTAACATATATTCAAATCCCTAACTTTTTCTGTACCTAACTTTCAATTTTCAATCATCTATCCTACTCTTTCCAGCCTGCTTTGCAACATTTACTTTAATGATGAACAGTGACCTAGAAAAGTGGGGTGGGTGAGAAGTGTGGTCCACCCAGGGGGTGGCATTTTGATGGAGTAAAAATAGAAAAAATAGAGATAATAAAAACCTTACAAAAACATATGAAATTTCATATCAAAATGAGTTTTGAAGGTTTTTTATAATTTGAATTATATGTTTTTTAATTTGAAAAATCTTTGGTTTCCTTTGAGAACAACTGTATATGAATACTAGTACCATAATAAGATAAAAGTCTAGGACTAATAGCAGCAGTCTAAAATTAGATACTTAATTTTAAGGGCTTTTTCGAATTTTTGAAGGTTAACAGATTTTTTTTGTTTTTTTTGTTTTTTGACCTATCAACGTCTATGGGTTATTTAAGGTCAATTACAGGTTAACAGATTATCTATGGCTGGTGGTGGTGGTGTGTGTGTGTGTGGGGGAATCTTATGACTGCCCTGGGTGGCAAAAACAGTTGCTACACCACTGATGATGGATATTCATTCATGTTGTCTTATAATTTTGTTTGATCTATTTTCTTTTATTTCAGAACGTTCCTTATGCTGATATCACGGGTAAGACACTTGTGTTTGCGATCTATGACTTTGATCGCTTTTCGAAACATGACCAAATTGGTCAAGTCCAAGTGGCAATGAACTCGATAGATCTTGGATCGGTCATAGAAGAGTGGAGAGATCTAACTAGCCCGGATAATGATGCTGAGAAGGTAAAATGAAAATTTTTTATCCTTTTATTTTGACTTTTTTGAATATTGATTCTAGTTGATTTAAAATGTATACAAATGGGCAATCTTCTTATCCAGAATTTCAGTATTCACCTGAAATACAGTCTGGGCACTAAAAAAGCAGGAAATTTCTTAAACAGTGATTTATTTTTACAGATAATAACTTCTATAAAGTTTTTTTTTTAAGTTTTTCAAAGACTAATATTATAATTCATTTCTACAGGGTGGTTGCTAGAAAGTCAGAAATTTGTCGAACAGTGATCTATTTTTACAAAGAATATCTTTTGTAATGTTTTTCAATGACTAATATTGTAGTTGTTTTAGATTCACAATAGGTTCAGAAGAAAGACAACAAACTCGGGATAAAGTGAAACATATACATTAAATGAAAGAGTAAATACAAATACTGTTACACATCAGTCTGACTGCCAAGCCTAAGATCAGGGTGACTTAACCATTGAAAAGCATATTCTCTCAGTATTCATAATAATAGCAAGAGTTCATTATAGTCCAAAGGGTAGGTAAGTCTATTAATAATACACTCACAGGTGCTCAAAATGTTGACCATGCACTTAATCTAGAATTTGTAGCATTTTGAAGAGTAACCTGTGGGATATCACTTTTGTAAAGAATAATCCCCTGCCTTTGAAAGTTATTTTATGCAACCTCTATACTCCATAATAGGCAGCAAAAGTGGAGCAGTTTTAAAAGTTGGGACTGCATAGGTTGCAGTTACCTAAGGCCAGTACTGATCTTCACAACGAAGACAATAGTCTAAAATTTTGATAAACAAATGATCAAGCCTGATCTCAAGTATTCTGAAAAATTCATTGATCACTTTTGATTCAGTTTTTTAGAATCATTAAGATGGGGCTTGAAAATATGTATATTCATTATGCGGAAAGTGATTTAATTCTTTCTTGTTATTCCCAGGAGAACAAGCTGGGTGACATTTGTTTCTCATTGCGATATGTTCCAACTGCTGGCAAACTGACCGTTGTCATCCTTGAGGCTAAAAATCTAAAGAAAATGGATGTTGGTGGACTATCAGGTAGGCTAACTTATTTTCTTTATTAATGTAAAAGATTTAATATGATTTAATCAATGCTTTTATAAACATTTTTAAATATAACTCAGAAGACTGACTATCCCCATATAGCATGATTTACAGGTTTTTTTTACACAAAATTTTAACAAACAATAGAGAATATTCAATTAATTCCTTTTGATTAATTCTATAAGATGTGAATGTTTTCAGCAATGACTCAAGTTCAACTCAAGTTTACAATTAATTTATATTTATTTATAGATACTTCTAATTCAGAGTTTACACATGTCATGTCTTATGTAAGTTTAACAAAAGTAATAATCAGATTGCATGAAAGTAAAAGATTTGTAAAAGAAAAGATGAAGTCTAAATTTAAAATGAAAAGGTTTTTAAAAAACATAAATAATTAATTCCAGGAAAACCTCTCTCTAACCAAACCCTGATAAGCCTTAGGCTAAACATATCAATAGGAGTTCATCCCTACAGATAAAGAATCCATTAACACAAATCCAGTCAGCTGGTCAAGAATATGAATAAGAGAGAGGGAGTAAGAAATTAAAAGAGAGAGAGAGAGAGAGAGAGATAACGAGAGAGAGAGAGAGAGAGAGAGAGAAAGTAAAAGACATAGAGAGAGTGGGAGAGTAAAAGAGAGCAATCAGAAGGGATAGAGGGGGCGAGCAAGAGAGAGAGAGAAAGAGAGAGAGATAGAGAGAGAGAGGGGGAGTGACAAAGTAAAAGAGAGCAAGTTAGAGAGGGTGAGGGAGTGAGAGAGTAAAAAAGTGAGAGAGAGAGAGAGAGAAAGAGAGAGAGAGAGAGAGAGAGAAGCAATAAAAAAGAGATAGAAGGGAAGTCAAACCCCCAATGAACCATAAACAGCCTATGACTCCAATAATGAAAGAGAAAGGCAAAGAGTGATACACAAAAGTTATACAAATCCCACAAAATTCTTTCAGATCCCACAAAGCTCATAAAAATTCCACAAAGTTTATATAAATCCCACAAAATTCATATAAATTCCACAAAATTCAAGTAGATTCCACAAAAAATAGTTAAAATGATAAATGCTTTTGCGATTAAATGCTGTTGAAATCTGTTTCTGTCTTAAAATTTGGTATGCGTTTTGATTAATGTTCGCGTTTCTGTTTCAGATCCTTATGTTAAGATATCGTTGATGCTAAATGGCAAGAGAATTAAGAAGAAGAAAACCACTATCAAGAAGTGCACACTGAATCCATACTATAATGAGTCATTCGCGTTTGAAGTCCCGTTCGAACAAATACAGGTAAGTGATTCAGGCTTAAGTCATTTTGACTTTTGAAGATAGATCAGTTTTTAAAATAAGAGGCACACATCAGCTTGAGTCATTTCAACTTATATTGAAGATAGGTTTATACTCATTTAATTTAATCTAGCTTTTGCAGAGACTGAATAGATTTCATTGATAAATTTTATAGATATTTCCATTTGAAAAAATCAAATAGATTTCATTATTGAATTTTATAGAAATTTGTATTTGAAAAGATTGAATACTTTTCATTGTTGAATTTCATACAAATTTGTATTTGAAAAGATTGAATACTTTTCATTGTTGAATTTCATAGAAATTTGCATTTGAAAAGACTGAATAGATTTCATTGTTGAATTTTACTAAATCAAAATATTTTTTATAGATTGACAAAGATCTAGTGTTTTTAGCATGTGGTTAAGTTAATTCCACTGTTGAGTCCTCAATACGTTCTTGAAACTCTAATTTTTGTTCCCTTGCCAAAACACTTGTTATATCTTCAAAACCATTTGTTTTTCAAAAACATTTTTATTGCTTCTCCCCAAAGTTTTTAACTCATTCCTTCTATTCTTCAACTCTCATGAAACTTTTGTTTTTGTTTTTTCTTCCTCTTTACAGAAAGTATCCCTCTATATCACGGTGGTCGACTACGATCGCATTGGGACTTCTGAACCAATCGGACGAACCTTCCTGGGTTGTAATTCAACAGGTACTGAACTGCGTCACTGGAGTGACATGCTAGCCAATCCACGTCGGCCAATTGCACAATGGCACACACTACAGGAGGTGCCCGAGAAAAATTAAGGGTACCAGAAAAGATTAGTGACTGTTTTATCTACCGATTCCTTCAACAGTTTTGGCCCTCAAACTAAGGACCCGACTTTGGAAATAGCCAAAGAATAATTGCCTTAATTTGAACATTTTTCATAAGAGAGGTTCAGGTTGGCAATTTAGAAAGGGCTTTAATTTCAGTAAATAAGGAAGGGAACTTTTCAAACCAACTGAATGAATTTGTCTACAAATAATTTCAGAAGATTTTTCATCTTTTTTTTTTTTCTAAGGAAAAAAAGATTAAAAAATGTTTAAAAAGTAAAACTTAATCTTAGGTGATAAGTAAGTGTTTAATGTAGAACTATTTTTCATAAGAAAAAAAACATTTAAAAAAGTATCTTATATATCTGGGTAGAAAAATGAAAAGTCATTAAGAAAAACTATTTAAAATCAATTAATCAGGTATAGATTTAAAAGATAGTAGTTAGATTATTAGTCAGAACATAAGAATAATTTTAAATTAGATTCTTAACACAAAAATCAAAATGATTTAAACAGTTATCCAAAGTAGCACTTTATAACTAAAATTTTTATAAATACCTAAAATATAATAAATCTGTTTTAAATATACACATATGACTCTAAAGCTAAAAAAATGAAAGGTACAAAATAGATTCTAAAGCTAATTAATGGCAATAAATCCTTTTTTTTTCCAAGCTGAGGGAAATACCTGGAAAACGTTTGGAGAAAGAAGGAATAAAGTGTTGAGTATAAAAAGAAATGAAGAAATTTTTATGGTTTTGACCAATCAAATGAACAAAGATACCGTCATGCAGATCAAAGTCATAAAAAAAATCTTTCTTTTTTTAACAATACAATGCATAACACTTTTTTTTTCTTATTCTCATCTTAATATTTTCCATCCATTTCCCAAAGCTTTGAAGATAAAATCAATACATATTGATTTGGATCAATAGATAAGTATTAACAATCAAATGATAATCCTAATGACCGTAAACCTTAACCTCTATTGCGACTAAACGCATTTGCTATAATATGTAGTAGTAATCTTACTGAAATCGAATTGAGGAAGCGAATTGGTAGAGCGCAGTAAAAGAATCATAGAATCAACCTAGGAAGAAGTAAGTCCCGTGCGGGAAATTCGAATTGAATGTCTCGCTCAACAATGTAAAATAAAATCTATGGATTGAAAAAAAAAGAATATATATATATTAAAAATTATGTGGAAACAATGAACAATTATTAAATTTGAATGTCATGCAGTATTGCAGTGTGTATTAGAATGAAACTCTGCAAAATACGGCACACAATGTGTAATTGTTTAAGCCAAAAATCCAATAATAATTGTCTTATGTATGTCATACATTTTAGAAGGAAAGCAACAATGTGTGTTTCATGTTGTATAACATCCATAAGAGGCCTGTCGTCTTTAAAAAAAATAAATATCTATAAAAATTATAAATATATATATATATAAAACTAAAAAAAAAATTAGTATTTCAATATGTATAAGTGAGGCATTACCAAAAAAAAAAAAGTATAAAAAGTTTGATATGAATAAATTTTGTTTTGTCAAATTTGAATTTGATCCATGCCATAAAAATTCTGTATCCCTTGACTTGAGGTATGAAACTGTAAATTTGAAAAAAAGAAAAAAAAAAGAAAGTGTTTGTAAAAGTATTCATACCTGTAGACAAGGAAATTGTGTATGTTACGAATTGAAAAAATGTGTATATGCCATATCTTATATACAACTAAAAGAAAAGTGTCTATTTATATCGCTAGTTATGTGCAGTATTTCTTAAATTCTAAGTTGTATGCACTGATTAAAAATACAAAAAGCAACACTCGATAAGAAGGTACTTAAAATTCTATTAAAAATGCATATCAAACTTGTTTAAATTCAAAATCAAAACTTTCTTAAAATATTAAGATATTTACAAAAAAACTCTAAAGTACGTCATATGATTATGATTCTAAGAAAAATTTAATTTTTCTGTATATTTTAAGTCAAATTCTTGGAATATTGGTCAATTTATCTTTACTATATTAAGAAGGAAAGATTCTATATTTATTCCAGTTAACAGAGATTTTTTCAATAAAACTTTAAAAATTTCTGTTTACTCTAAATTTTTACTATTAAAGCCAAGAAATTTGAACCAAAAAGTATTTATCTTGAAACAGTGGTTGACTAATTGACAGTGGTGATCTCGGCAGAGCCTACTGCCTGCCTTTAAATTTATTATGATAAGTTTTAAGAACTTAAAATGTTAAGGCCATCAAATGTTAAGGAAATGGTAAGGTTTAAGTTAGATTTTGAAATAGTAAAAGAAAGGGTATAATTAGCTGTTTAAATACATTTTAAGACGCATTTAAGCATAAGGTTTCAAAGGACAATTAGGTCGAAGAAAATAATCTACTATACAAAAAACATACAGAAACACCATTCAAGCTCTACTGCCTGCTTTGACTGAGAGAAGTTGATTCTGAATGAGTTGTTTTAATAATGTGTTAAAAAAACAAAAAAACATTAAAAAAAATGAAAAAATATTTCAAAATATCAGTAAAAAAATTAGTTATAATTGTGATGATTTTGTAGTGTATATTTAGAACCAATTTAATTGAAACAGCAACATCCAAAAAAAAAAGAAGAAATTCTCCCTCTCCACCAAAAATAAAAAAAATAAAAAAATGATTCCCATATCTACCTAACCATTCCTTAAGCCATTCTCCCAGTCCTGCCATGTACCCAAGAAATGCTTTAAAAAGTGCTTTTCTTTTCCTGATCCCTTCTCCAAAAATTCCTGCATCCCCATACTCCCCAGACAAAAAATATGATTTTCTCCCTTCATATCAAACCCAACCCAGACCTAAAAAAATTCCCCAGCATTTAAAAAGAAAACAGTAACACTGATTAGGTCAACTCTCTTTCATGTGTATAGTACTTACTAAAGCTGAATTTTATTATTCAATGTGTCAGGTTATTATTATTATTATTATTATTATTATTACTATTATTATTATTAATAATAATATTTTTTTTAAATTATATACTTTAATCTGCCTTCCCACCTTCCAGATTCCCTGATATTGTGTTAAATTGTTCAAAACCTATTATTTTTAAATATGTTTCTGTTGAACAATAATGTCCTTAATTTAAAATCCTTACCGGTAAATTTTTTTAATTGTTGGTCAATTTATATATAAAAAAGAACAGCAACAAACAAAACAAAAACAAAAAAAGAATGAATAATAATAATAATAATAATAATAATAAAAATAAAACAAAGTATAGAATCTTTAAAAAGTCCTTTTTTAAAAAAGAAAAAAGGGTAAAAGTAAAAAAAAAACTTATCGTTTTTAATGAAACTTTTTCTTAAATGTTGGTGACAATTTTTTTTCTTAAATTTTTAATTATTCTAATTTCTGCCCTCTCCCTTGAAAAGAAAAAAAAGAAATAACAATGTGATGTTTATCATTTAAAGAATCTGTTATTATAACTTCAATTTATTTATTTTTGTTTACCTTTGTTTTTAATAATTTAAAGGGATCAACACTACTATTTTCGTATGTAAGCTAAAAATGTTTCCGCTTTTTGGTTATATTCCAATATTATTGCTCATTGCTGCCAAATTTCCAATGGTTTACACTGCAGATAATGACTTTATCAAATTGTATAACAACTTACCAAGTTCTAATCCTTTATCAAATAATAGGGTCAATAAAGATTTTAAAAAATAGAAATAAGGACAATAAATAATCTAAAAAATACTAACTTAAGCTTAAGAAAACAATTATGTAAGAGAATTGACATTCAATTGAAAGTAGACAAAATTGAAAAATAGAAAATCAGGCTAAAAATGTATTAAAAATGCAAAATTAAAATGTGAATTTGATTATGATAGTCCCTTCTATGACCAATAGAAGAACTGAACATTCCAAAAATGGAAAAAGGAATTCCGAGGATCTCACTTCAAAGATTCACAAGTGAAAATAAAAGAAGAAAAATTGAAAAAGAAACTTTTAAGAAAAAAAACAATAAAGAAAACAAAAAAGGAAAAGAAAAAAAAACTCTTGTCAAAATGAAAAACAAAAAAACAAAGAACAACGGCAGAAGAAAAAAAACAACCAAAAAAATTGAAACAAAGAAAAAAAATCCCAAAAATAAAAGGATTCTCCAAGGAAACAGTAACTGGAGGTATTTGAGGTATATATATATGTGGTCTGTGATAGTGTTCTACTTGCCTGGACTGCTCATCCCTTCCATCTCTTCCTGTTAACCTCTTGATTATTGAGTTAGCTCACTCTCTGGTTAAGAAGGGAATTACGTAAAAACAACAAAAAGCAACAAAATAATAAGAAAAGAAAAAAAACTAACAAAAAATACAACCTAAAAAACAAAAAACAAAAAAAAACAATCCCAACAACAAACAATCAGATCCATGAAAAAAAAATTCTAAAAAAATTTATATAGAAAACAATGGAGACTGAGCCCCTGATCCTTAATTATTTCCTTTAAGGGGAAAAAAGAAAAGAAAAGAAAAGAAAATAAAAAAAAATAAAAAAAGAAATAAAAAAAGAAAATACTTCAGAAAAATCAAATGAAAAAATTAAAAAAAAAAATGAATTAAGGTGAAAAAAAAATCAAGACCCTTCCCCAAAAAAATCTTTTGATGTTGTTGAAAAAAAGAATGCAAATATAAGAAAACCCCAAATTAAAACCAATCTAAGAAAAGCAAGACTAAAAAAAAAAGAAAGAAAAAAAATTAAAACAAATAAAAAAAACTTATCAAAATAATTGAAGAAACACCGAAAAGAAAGATGAAAACCCTTAAAAGAGAAAAAAAACAGAGAAAAAGTAATAAAATATCTAAAATATTGACTGGCTCAAATCCAAACTCACAGTAGTAAATTTTAACACCAATCTATGGTATTTTATCATGGCTTCTAAAACACTCTATCAATATACACATCTAAAAATGCACCCATGAATATACTTATATAACTTCACACACACACAAATACACACACACACACACACACACAAATACACACACACACACACACACACACACACACACATATATGGTATGTGTTTAAGGTAGCATTTATATATATATATATATATATATATATATACGTGTGTGTATGTGTATGTATGTGTGTGTGTTTATGTACGATAATGTGTATCAACAATTTAGAATATTCATATACATATATTTCTCTGTATATATGTATGTGTTTATATCTTTATCTGTTGCGTGCATATATCTACATTTATTAAAGATACTTGGTTGAGTAAGAGACAAACAGTCATAAAACTGGCACACATACATATCAACGTACACACACACACACCTATATGTGCACATATATATTCACCAATTTACATGCACACATATATATGCTCAGATATATATGTTTACAAATAGATATACATATGTATGCATATATATATGTGTAC
>JAYKTE010479071.1:0-10128 GCA_036873565.1 Xipholeptos notoides | reverse complement strand
TCACTAATAGAATATTATAGACAGGAATTCAAATTATCTATCATATAAATAATCAGATTATTTTTTCTATTTTTAATTTCTGAGCTATCTAAATTGGTATATACTCATTAAAGAAAGAAATCAAAGATATATAAGACGAGTAAATAAGTAAGATAAAAACTTACCTTGAATATCCATTTAAAAAAAATTTATGAATATTTGATATTCCACCCTTGGATCTTTTTCCAAAAATAATAGTTTTTAGATGATATCTATATCTATCTAAGTAGTTTAAAACAAGAACAATTCAAACAATTACTATGTGTGTGTGTGTGTGTGTGTGTGTGTGTGTGTGTGTGCTGGTAAGTTTGTAGACATTTTATTAGAACCATAAAGTTAAAGTGAAAGTCATATTCATATTGTAATTTTTTTCTTTTCCTCCAAACAATTAAATTTATATTTGAGTTTAACTAATCGAATAAAAATACATTCATTATTGTTTTCTTAACGTCTAAAACTTTAAAAAAACTTACTTGGAAGTAATTTTAAAACAATAAACAAACAATATTTAAAAGGAACAAAAAAACAAGGAAAAATAATCATTTTTGATCAATCTTGTCAGAATTCCATTTTTTTATCATTATCATTACTATTACTTATGTCTAAATTAAGAAAAAATATACTTCTTTTTATAGGTATCTATCTAGGTATACATATCTCTTAAAAAGGCCTGATTAATAACACTGAATATCACTTTGAAAGTTGATTAAACTAAAGTTTTTTTTCCCTTCCAATTATTTCCCAAAGTGTTATTTTGCTGAAAACTCAAATGATTTAAATTCATAGAGAAATAGCTCTCAGACAGGAAGTGGATTTTAGTAAATTCAGTTGCTAATAATAATTCAATTCATATAAAAAAAAGTTTTGTTGTTTTTTTTTTGAATTTAGCAAAATAATATTTTGCCAAAATGATTCTTCAGGGAAATAATATTCAGTTCAGTTAACTTTTGGGAAAGTGACATTCAGTGTTAGAATTTACTCTTACCTTTAATCTCTTATCTTGCCCACACTAATCAATTTTTATTCTATCTTAGAGTTACAACGGTTTTTATCAACTCATCTCACTTTCTACAAACTGATCTATTTGTATTTATGCTAACTATATTATTATTATAATTATTATTATTATTTTAATCATTTTTTCATTGTGTTTAATATGCTGCTCTTTTCATTGATGAAGCAAAATCTACACTTTAAACTTAAGACTACCATGAGGATGTGACAAGTTTATTTGATAGATTAAGTCTTTCTAAGTAAACAAGAAGTACCAAAGAGAATAATCAATTGGAGTTCTTTTATTTTTTATGCTAATTTTACCAGATATTTTCTTGGTGTCCTTATTCTATTCTATACCTCTATTCAGACTGAACTTCAGACCAAAATGAACCTATTTATATTATCTCCATTTGAAATATTTGTAGTCCTCAACCCTAACTCATAATTTCTTAACTCATATTAAACTTTTCAGAAAAAAGTGTCCATTTTTTTAATTTGGGGACAGACATGTCAATGAGCAGATGAGTCCTTTTTTATCTTTCACTATAATAATAATTATTATTATAATCATTATCATCATCAATGTCGCCGTCATCATTACTATTACTACTGTCATTATTCTTACAAGCCAATAATTTAATGTTGAATTTAACTTTAGATGATGATGTTACCAGGGATATTAATGGTGTATTTCTTTTTAGTTCCTTCCTAACCCAGACCAAAGATCATCAATTACCACTGGTTATTATTAATATAACAACCCTAACTTTAATTTACATTCTTTTAATTTATATTTCTAAGTTGGAGTTTTTCTGCAGTTTTTCAGGAAAAGTGTCCCTTTTTTCCGTTTTGGGACATATATGTCGAAGAGCAGACAAGCCCTTTTTTCTTCTTAACAATAATCATTATTATTACTATTTATTATTATTATTATTATTAATAATATTTATTATAATTATAATCCTTATTATTATTATTACAAGCCCAAACTTTAATGCTGCATTAAACTTTCACAGCAAGAAGAAGAGAAACAGATCGAAGAGAAAAGTAAAGAAGAAATGCAAATGCAAAGTCCATCAGACTATTCGATAAAAAGCGTTGAGTTGCCTGCTGTCACAGTGGATTCTGCGGGAAAAGGAGAGTTCAGTGATCGAATGAGTATCCAATCAGAGGCAGGGAGTGAAGTAAAGCGAAAGCTTAGCATAAAGCTGTCGGGAAAAAGTAAAAGGGTAAGATTTTGAAGATTCAAAATTATTTATATATCAGTTTATCTACATACATTTATTTAAAAAAACTAATCTTATCTCTATCAATCCATCCACCCACTTATCAATCAATCAATCAACCAATTCAATCACCACATATATGTGTTTGCATTTTTATGGATGTGATGGATAAAAAATTTGATGTGAGTGCTTTTAGTGTCTAAGGTGACAATCTGAATACTATATATGATATGTTTCAAGTTTGTGAAGTTTTTTCCAATATCAACTGCTTTCACTAAGAATTAAGTTTATTCAAATAATACGCTTTGTAAAATCTTTCAAGCATTAAATGGTTGACATGAGTTCATATGCCAGAAAATGAAGTAAAACTTAAAGACCAAGCAATATACTTTACCACAATGACACATTAGACACTAAAAGTATGTGTGTTTGTGTGTGTGTATACATGCATGTATGCACACATGCATGTATATGTATGTTAGTATAAATGTTTTATACACATGTATGTGTAAAGACTATACTTTATAATCCTAATATTTATTTCAGATTACTAGATAGATATTGAGTTTAGATAATAGATATATGAATCCAACATACTTAAAACACTATGATTCTGATTTTAATTAGATACTTTTATTTAAAGTAATTATTCTTTCACATTTAGATTAATAAATTAATTAGTTGTCTTTCAAGAATCATTTATACAGTGTTTTAGAAAAGTACAACTGATAATTTACATTATTGAAATGGGGTTTATATAAGAATTCTGGTTTGATTTTTTTCATGAAATGAAAAGTATGACTTTTCTTTCATAAATGTTTCTCTGAGATTAACTTATTAATCAGTTGATCTGAAGATATGATAGAACAGTTAATTTGAATAGTAGGATCTAACCAGATAAAGCCACCATCCTATTGACTCTATTATAGCCTTAGTTATTGAAAATATGGATTCCTCCCTCTGCTCCATTGGTCGCTGAAAAGGATTGTGTCTAGTTTGTAGAATTGTATGTGGTATGGTGAGAAAAGTGTGTGTGTGTGTATGTATGCATGTATGTATGTATATTTTATAAATTATACATAAATATGCACTCACTAATATGCACAAACTTTTATCAAAATATTATTAGCACTCAGTTTCCATTTAATCTAAAGCCTAAAAAAAACATTAGCTTTTCTTTTTGGAGTAAGGCTTAAGAAAACCCAAAACAAACTGAACGATATTCAATCAGTTTTTCTAGAAGCAAATATAGACTTACTATTTGATTGGTTCAAGAAAAGAAGATGAAAAATAAAAATGTAAAAACATATAAAGATTATTTAGTTCTATTCTTTATGTTAAGACGGATCTACAGTTATTCTCAAACTCTTTTGGATTGTGTCGTAACTTAAGAAATTCTTTAAAATTTATCAAAAAAACGTTATCTACTGGAAAAAAAATTAAACAACCTTTAAAAAAAATGTGATTAATCAATTAATCAATTGTTAGCTCAATAAATAAAAAAAATCAGAAAATGCTAAAATTGAATAAAAGACCAGACTAAAAAAAAAAACTAAATGAGACGTAATGATACTATATTATTCATTACCGTTATTGTTATTATTATTGTTTGAGAATTTGAAACCTTCCAGTAATCTCTCTTAGTCCTGTTAACATTTTATGCATGCATATTTTTCTATAATAGGAAAAATATGAAACTTTTAACTTACATTTTTTCTGCATCTATTCATTTATTTATTTATTATTATTATTATTATTATTATTATTATTTCAAACAGTCAGTGCATGCAACCTTTTTTTTAATGCTGCCAATAATTCTATTACAATTGATTATCTTATAAATGCACTTCAGTGGCAATGTGCTATTCTTCTTATTATTATTCCAATCATCATCATCATCTTCATTATTAATACTACTTGCTTTTTTTTAGAGGATGATATTCTGTGGCACACACTTATTATTATTATTATTACTTTTTTCTGGATGAAATCTTTCTGTAAACCCTAGCTTGCTTCAAAACTGATCACTGTATCTTTCTTTCTGTCTGTTTGTCTGTCTCTCTTTATAAATCTATCTATCTATCTATATCTATCTCTCTCTCATATTTTCCCTCTCTCCCCTCCTCTCTCTCTCCTCCTCCTTCTCTCTTTACACTTGATTTATTTTATACATTTGCCCGGCTTTGCGCTCTTCCATTTATCTTTATAAAAAAATGAATTTGCATTCTTCCTTGTGTATATATACTTTTTTATTTACTCTTTTAAAATTCAAGGATTTGAATTTGGCACCACCCAAAAAATAAAACAATTTAACCCCCTCCCCCTAATTAACTGAAAAGCATAAAAAGGCTATTTACAACAGTCTGTCTTAATGTAGATTTCATTCAATATTTGGGAGGAAAAAAGATTGTGAATCTTTCTATTGCACCATTGTAGCTATTATAAATAGGTCTGTTCCCATTCCCTATCTTTAAAATAAATTGGGTATGCAGTAATGATAGATATGTTGACACACCTATATTATGATTATAGCATGTTAAAATCTTTGTCTATTTATGCTGCAAATAGGATCAATACCACCAAAAGGGGTAGACTAACAAAAAGAGGAAATCACTTGTTAATTTCATCATACTTTCATTATGACACTGAAAATTTTGTCTACATAGTTTTAAGGGCTATGTTTTTGTTTTATATAAAAAGAAAAAAATGCTTCCATTTTTTAGTATTTATTTTTACTACTTGTAGACCTCAGACTCCTTCCTTTATCTTGGTTGTCATATAATTGAAATGATAAATGATTGACCATCTTCAGGCGTGTTTGATTTTTGTTACTATCTAATTCAATGGTTTTGAGCCAAACACTTCAGTGAAACCAGTCAATTTTTGTTTCATGTTACTTTAAAACTTAGACAATAGCTTGAGTAATTTGAATAGTACAATAAAAATGCTTTACTTAGAAATATAGAGAGACATTTCTGGTATTGCTTTCCTTATAGATACTTGTAATTGATAGATGGATCTTTAGTGGTTAGCAATGCTGGCATTAAATTTCTGCATACTGTATTCTTTTTTCAGGGATTCTGTAACATTCACTTTTGGACAAATGTCCTTTCAAAAAAGTTTGAATCAACAATTTCCTCACTCTACTTTAATGTATAAATTTAAAGCTAGTATAAAATTGACAAAATTAATGTCCTGTAATTTGGTTGGTATGTTCCATCTGCACACTACAACACAGAAATTAGATTTAGGCACTGAATTCTTTTTACTTGGAATATAAATTTATCTATTGGAAGAGCTCTGAAGCTTTTCACTAAGCTAAAAAAAATCTTCTCCAATGCAATAAAATATGCTATCCACACCTCTCTTTTCTTTTCTCCTTCACTTACTGTCTTTTATTGACTTTCCAAGAACAAAAACAATCACTCTACGATTCTTACAATAAATAATCAGATTTAATGTTTTTAAAGATGTACTCAACATATTTCTTGATTTAAAGAATTATTATAAATAAACAAAAATACTACTTCAGAAAAATGTTTGAATTTAATGGTCATACTATTTGAAAAAAGACCCCCATCCCCCCAGCACACTTCTATGCATCAAACTTTTAGTCCATACCTATTGTTAACAAGCAACATCATGTACAAGGTTATGAAATAATTTGGAACTATAAATAATTTCTTTCATAAGTTTATTGGTGTAAGGACTTAAATAAGTAAAATTGTATTTTCAGAATCAAACAAAAGTTTTGTCTGGTTTTAAGTATATTTTAGAATTATGAAAATTAATGATCTTGTATTCCATCATTAACGACCTTCATAAAATACAAGAAAATGAGCTTTTGAAGAGTTCAATATTTTATGATTAAATAAGATTTTTTGTTTAGAATAAGTTATGAAATAACTGATTATGTTAAGGGAACATGCTCTATTAAGTAGTGTGTACTTTTTCCCATTTTTAACTTTAAAGTCATGTAAGAAATTTTCATTGAAGCAACTGATGATTGCAAATTAAGTAATAATTAAAGCATTTAAAAAATTTTTTGGAATTAACTAGGCAACATCAACATGTATCAGAACTAATATAAACATGTATAAAACATTGCCTGATAGATTCTAGAATGTTAACCAAAGTCCATTAAATCATAGCATTAAAATAAGTAACCATTAGTTATAAGGCATAGAAATTATAATCATTGTTCTTTTTAGTGAAAGGTTACCTAATACACAAATTATTCATAATCATAATTTTTTGTATGATATATATCAGATTAATTATGACATGATGTTGGTTTAGGAGACAAATATCAATCATCTTCGTAATTACAATGCCACTCAAGTTACCGTTTTATATTATTTAATTCAATTTATAATAACTATATTATAGTTTGATTCACAATAAGCAAATATATCTGAATTACTCCCAATCTCTTCTTTTCTTAAATGTATCAATAAATTGGTATACTTTTATATTGTGAGGTATTGTATTCACAAGAAGGCTTGAGAATCAAAATTCACTACCATATTTCACTACAACTTTTTCAATATCTTTACTGATGCATGTCTTGTTCAATTAAAAAGTTTTGGGGTTATAAAAAAATGAAACAGAAACTGTTCCCAAACTGGCACTGCTTTTATAAATGTTTATTAATGAATCAATTTTGCAACATTTTTTTTTCACTACCAACGCATTATCAAACTAAACAATTTTCAGAGTATGAAATGTTTATTTATTTTTTATTATTAACCAATATAAAAAAAATTCTTTTAAACAAATCAAAAAAGAATGATACTGAGATTTTCCATAAAGTCATTTACACTCTAAAAACTTATAAATTAGAGAAAACATTTTTTTTAAACAGGTGGTGGTTCTTTGTATTGATAAAAGGTTTTTTGTATGCACTCTGCTTTCTTTGAAAATTTATTTTTTCAGCTGTTGTTCTTATTCTATCAGGTATAAGTATAATAAGCACCTGCCTTTTGCAATCCACTTCACCACTCTGAAAGAAAAAAGTAATTCTCTGAAACAGTAATCACCTTTCAGTCATTGTATTTTTGATTTCTGATTTCACCATTCTGGGCTGTTAACAGGTTGACAAAAACATAACCTTTTCTCCTATTTAACAGCTCTTGATAGCTTCATGGAAAATCTTGGTATTTGTAACATTTATGTTTCATTTCAGTTAGAAAAAAATATTTATTTTGTTATTTATATATTTTGAATGCTTAGCCTGGGGAATAGTAATCTATACACCAAACCCTAACTCGACATCTACTCTGTCATATGTTGGAAAATGAGCAGAGGAGATGATAATATTGGACAATATCTTTATTATATAAATATCAGAAAAAAAGGTTGGGGTGACCGGTATTGATTTGAAAACATCATTAAAAAAAAATCTTAATTCTTATTTTGTTTACTCCAAGTTTTCTTATTTTCTTTGAAGTCAATTTCTGTAGAATTCATTTAATCCTATAATTTCATAGGTAGGTCCTGATGTCTGCTACAAAAACGTGGTGGGAAGGTGACTTTTACTTTTTGGATTCATTTTGAAAATTTCAATTTTTCTTTTATCCTATGTTTTAAATGGATCTTACTAAGATGTGGCACCCAAGAATAAAATTATAATAAGAAAAAGAAGCTTTGCTTTTATACAGGGTTTTCTGAATTGTAAACAAATAAGAAAAAAAGTTGTCTTCTTAATGAAAAGTATATACTTTATATATATATAGTTTATATTTGCATAAGAAATCATGCATGAATTCAAGTATTACTATTAAGCAGTAATTCCCAATAAGCCCACTAACATCAACTTATGAGCATTGTGTTAAAAGGAGGAACTGTGTGTTTCATTTTGAGAGTTATAAGCATCTAAACTATACAGTTTCTGTTTACAAAAATTATTTAATATTTTTGTTAATACAGTTATATATATATGTATATATTTTAAATAAAATTAAAATTCTGACAGTATTATAAATGTATAAACCGTATTTTTAATTAAATGACATCAATAAATAAATATGAAAATTTCAAAATTATTTATTGATGTTTTTCAATTAAAAATATTGTTTATACATTTGTAATAAGTTATATATAGCTATTATCTTTTTAGAAAGATAAATTTAGAATATTATTCAAAATTTTATTTGATTGGTAAGCAATAGCAAATAAGATTTTATGCAAAATTGGTGCTAGTCTAAGATATGTTGGGGAACACTGCTTAAATTTTATCACATTTTATAGCATATTATCAAATTAAAACCTGATACAGTAGATCTTGCTGTATGTGACCACCTGATATTAACAACCATTTATCTATTCATGGATGGTTGTACATTGGCCTTTCATGAGCCTTTAGTGAGTGACCACCTGATGTATATGCCCAGTTTTTGATGGCACTAGGAGTTGCATACAACAAGATCCACTGTATTAAAAATTAATTATTTAACTTATTCTAAATGTATAATTTCCCTAAGCTTCTGAGTTTGAAAAAAAATTCTATTTAAATTGTCATAAAACTTTAATTTTTGAATACTATTTTAGATATGAAACTCTGATATAAAAGCAAAAATTGTTCCTTTTTCGTATATATTACTTGGGTAACTTATGTTATGATTCATTGTTATGCTTTAGAATCCATTTAATGTATTAGTTTCATAGGCATGTCCTGATGCGGACAAACATCCCTGGTGTAGGAGGATTGTTTTTAAAAAAAAGGATACATATATATATTTTTTTTAATAAATTGATTTTCACTCAGTCTCTGATTTCCTTTTAATAATATGATTTTATAGGTATGCCCTGATGTCTGCAACAAAGACCTGGAGGGGGATGACCAGGTATATTTTTATAAGCATACATTCAAAACTAATTGGTTTTTTGCTAAAAAGTTTATGATTTTCTTTGAATAATATATAATTTCATGAGTTTCTGTAATGGTTGTAACCAGTGTTATTCTGTTGGTGATTTACAATTATTATTATTATTATTATCATTATATTTTAATTAGTTTTTTTTTCATGCTTATACAGACTCTGACCATAAACCAAATTGGATATTTCTGTAATCATTTCTGATTTTTATTGAAAGAAAACAAAAATTGACAATGAAAATTTTTTAACACTAAGAGTGTTAGAAACCTTTTTAAAACTAAATATTAAAGTAGGATTTTAAAATCTTGCTTATTTATTTGAAATTAAGAATTTTTTAAACACTTATCAAATAATTATTTTCTTATTACCTTATTGAAAGAATAAATATTTGTTTAAATATAGATTGCATGGTTCTATCTTAATATATTTTAGATTTCTTTCAATTATTTATTTGTAAGAATCAGAAATGCTTATAAAAATGTCCAATTCTTTTTGTGGTCAGGATTTGTATAAGGATTTTTTAATCATCCATTAAAGTATTATTATTATTATTATTATTATTATTATTATTATTTTATCATAATAATGTGTAGAATTCTGGTAATATTAACTCTAATATATCAAAATTGCTAAAATGTGCAGATGCATCTAAACGATTTAAACCAAATAAAGAGTGATAAATGTATATTCCACATAAAAAAATATTTTACTATGGTCATATTACATCAGCCGATGAGTCAAATTTTTATTGTATCCAATGCATAATTATAAAAATCAGGCTTAAAAATTAATCAGAATGATATCTGAAAAAAAAAATTACTTTTGAGAAAACCATGTTTTTTTCATATCAGACAATTCTTTAAAAACAAAACCATTCATTCATTTTAGGATCACTTGATAATTATGATAAAAACATAAACATCTACCCAATAATTATCAGATTACACCTCCAATTATCTGAGATGTATGTGTTTAAAGTAATTTAGAAA
>JAYKTE010478960.1:0-10128 GCA_036873565.1 Xipholeptos notoides | reverse complement strand
TTCTTCCTTTTCCTTCCTTTTTTCTTTCTTCCTTTTCCTTCCTTCTTTCTTTCTTTCTTCTTCCTTCCTTTCTTCCTCTACCTCTCTCTTTTTCCTTTCTTCCTTTTTCCTTGCTTCTTCTGTTCTTCCTTTTCCTTCCTTCTTTCATTTTTCCTTTCTTCTTTCCTTCTTCCTTTCTTTCTTCTTCTTACTTCCGTTCTTCCTTCTACCTCTCTCTTTTTCCTTTTTCCTTGCTTCTTCTGTTCTTCCTTTTCCTTCCTTCTTTCATTTTTCCTTTCTTCTTTCTTTGTTCCTTCTTCCTTTTCCTTCTTTCTTTCTTTCTTCTTCCTTCTTTTTACTTCCTTTCACTTCTCTCTTTTTCCTTTCTTCCTTTTTCCTTGCTTCTTCTGTTCTTCCTTTTCCTTCCTTCTGTTCTTCTTCCTTTTCCTTCCTTCTTTCCTTTTCTTTCTTTCTTCTTCTTTTTAATTCCGTTCTTCCTTCTACTTCTCTCTTTTTCCTATCTTCCTTTTTCCTTCCTTTTTTTCTTCCTTTGCCTTCCTTCCAGTGAGCAGTGGTAAAAGCTTGGACTCTGGGATAATAGTTAAAATCAAGTTAAAAACACAGGCAAAACCATTACATTCACTTTCAGCTGTCTCGGGCCATTGAGGCTTGTTAACTCGGGAGAGTAACTCATGTAGGTCTAAGGATAACACTGATTTCAAAAACCCAGGTGAATGAAACCCATCAAGTGAATGAGAGTAATTCATCTAGGTGAAGGGCAAACACACTGATTACAAAAGCCCAGAGATATAATGAGCACGTAAAACTGGCCTTGTACCTAACTTGGGTTAGAGCTCGACCAAGTAAATATACCCTTCCTTCCTTCTTTTTCTTTCCTTCCTTCTTTCTTCTCCTCCCTTCCCTTTGTTCTTCTTTCCTTTCTTTTTTCTTCTCCTCCCTTCTTTTTCTTTCTTCTTCTTCCTTCCCTTTGTTCTTCTTTCCTTCCTTCTTCGCCTTTCTTATTGTTCCTTCCTTCTTCTTTTTCTGCTGAATCACAAAGTTTTGACATTTCTCGACAAAAGATCTTTGAGTTCGATTTTAAAAATCGACATATCTTTAATTGGAAAGAGTTGCTATGGTCGTTAGGGTTGCATCACTTGATTGAAATTTATTAATTTAATACAAAAAACATACTTGATGGATTGACATTGAAGCCATTTGAAATATTTTGCTATTTTCTAGAAATACCATTATTTATTGGAACTGCAAGTTTTCTTCGATTTTGAATTTATAACATTTTGTGATGATTTTTTCAGCATTTTCCTTTTGTTTTTGTTGGGGTGACACCCCTGCAGTTAACAGAAGATGGACTGTCCCATACCTCACTTCTGGTAGCCAGTTCTGACTACTGGGAGAAGTGATTAGAGATCAGACAGAGCAGGATGAAAGTCTGCTTCCTGTTATACTTGAGCTGAGCTGAGCAGAGACCCTGCTCAGCGGTGTTCCTATTGTATATCATGTAAATACATCTGTTATATCTCTAAATCCATGTCTCCTTGCTTGTGATTCTAAATCCACGCCACAACAGTTTTTTACTCATATTTTTCAGTGTAATTTCTTTACGATTGAATGAGTTCTCAAAACAGATTTGTACTTTTAATAATTTCTTATCAAGATTTTTTGTTTGTTTTTTTTTTCATTTTAGTAATTTTTATGTCATGTCTGAGGGGGTGTATGTTTTTTCTTACTCAACTTTTTACAATATTTAACCAAACACTTTAAGTGTTTTTTGTTTTATTTGTTTTTTAGATAAAAACACTATTTACACCAAAATAATTTGTTTCCAAACAAATCAGTCATAGTTCTCGCGTTCATAAAGAACAGATCAAAGAAGATCTTTTAACAGAAACTACCAATGTGAAAATGAAAAAAAAGTTGATGAAATGAATTCTCCCCTCCTCATTTCAAAGTTGAATGAAATTAACCAATGAAATGAAACATCAGTTTTTTTTTTAAGTGAAAGAAAGTGGAAATAAAACCCTAAACAGGTTAATGAGCCTCATCTGCCTTAGACAGCTGAAAGTGAGTGTAATGAATTTGACTGGGATTTGAACTCCCAGAGACCAAGCTTTTACCACTTCTGAAAGTGAATACAATGGTTTTGACTGTGATTTGAACTAGAGGAATATGATTCCAGAGACCAAGCTTTTACCACTTCTGAAAGTGAATGTAATGGTTATGACTGGGATTTGAATTTGTGTAATGCAATTCCAGAGACCAAGCTTTTACCACTTCTGAAAGTGAATGTAATGGTTTTGACTGGGATTTGAACTCATGTTATACGATTCCAGAGACCAAGCTTTTACCACTTCTGAAAGTGAATGTAATGGTTATGACTGGGATTTGAAGTCGTGTAATATGATTCCAGAGACCAAGCTTTTACCACTGCTTCGACCTCACTGCTCAAGCGTGTCTTGGAGCCCTAATAGTTTTGTATGGAATTGGCTTTAGGTCATTCCATACTGAACAGGCAAAACCTGGCTGACCGGCTGGCATCCTGGTAATCAACATAACTCAACTAAATTAAAAGCAGATTTATTATTTAAACAGTAATTAGATTTAATTATAATACAATCTCACTGTTGAATTAGAAAGTGTTTAATCAAGTACAAATAAATGTGTGTTGAACAGATGACCTAGACTAACTTTTTGTTTAAGAATTATAAAAAACTTTAGAAAAGACAGAAAAAACTTTAATTGCTTGAAAATAGTTGAAAATCAAACATTCATTCTTTAGTGGTGGAATCATTTATTTCCAACTTTATTTTTAGTTGTTGGTCACATTAAATTGAATTATTTTGTTGTGGGATTTTCGGTTTGATAAGTATGTTGGTTGTCTGAATTGTCATTGTATCTGGTGATTGGTAGTATGATGTCAATTGAGATTTATTCACTTATTTTGTAGTGGGATTTTTGGTTTGATAAGTATGTTAGTTGTGGTGATTGGTAGTATGATGTTGGTTGAGATTTATTCGCTTATTTTTTGTGGGATTTTTAGTTTCATAAGTGAGTTGGTTATTTGAATTGTCATTGTATCTGGTGATTGGTAGTATGATATCAGTTGAGATTTATTCACTTAGATGGTGGTGTTTTTTGGTTTGGGTTTTTTTTTTAAATTATTGTGGTTTTAATGTTTTGTTGTAGGCACTGAGTAGAGCAGGTAGTTTACATTTTAGAGAGTAGGTTTATTTCTCTAAGAAAGGATATTATTTTAGTTGGTTTTGTTTTGTTAAAGAGGTCTTTGAGGTTAGACTCGTGGTATTTCGATATGGCATGGATATGAATGTTGATCTAGATTGAAATCTAAGAAATTGGTCGGGTTTTCTCCTAAAACAATGAATGACTAGCACCTCTACACCTCATATCGGTGTATCGATGGCACACCGCACCGCACCGCAACAAGTTCACTTACACTCGCCACCATGCATTGCCACAAGAAAGTTCCCTAAAAAAATTCGGCACACTGAGTGCTGCCTGCACCACAGCAGCAGCACTAGCAGTGAGTGCATAGAAATTTCTAATTCTAAAAATGTCAAAATTTGAAAATCTAATCTAATGCATTTCATTATGTCAGAAATCGCACTGCTATTTCTACAGAGGCGTGTTTTTTACGATTTAAAAAAAAAATCAAGAAATTAAATTTTATAAGTTTTTAAAACACAGTTTATTTTAGAAGTGTAACATGAATAGACCACCAAAACAATGAAAATCAAGATATTAAATTTTATAAGTTTTTAAAACACTTTAATAGTTTATTTAAGAAATATATTGAATAAATAACATGAATACACCACCAAAACAATGAAAATTAACAGTTTTGTGCATTTTATTTGCACGTTTAGCAGGCAGCAGAGAGAACAAAACAGACGTAACAACCAACAGCTGTTTTTTGTTGTTCTCCTTTCTTTTTCTTTCCATTCCAAGATAGATTTAACATTTACTTTTTTTTTAAGTTACAAGCAAAAGGGTTTTCTTAAGGAAAAAAATATTTCTTAACTCTTTGGAGCCTGAAATGCAGATATATTGGCCCTGGTGACCTAGGGCAAAAGACGAAACAGCTGATATTTCGTCCCTCTATGGTAAGGGAACGGAACGAACGGGGCTCCGATTGACTATTTAATTCTAAGTCGAGGCCAAAGGGTTAAACGGCAAACGGCACTGTTGGTAATTTTTTATTAAATCAGTGTCTAAAGGGTTTAAAAACCAATTTCAGGATTTTTTTTTTTCAGGTTTTTTTAATAGCTTTTTTTTTTTTAAGCCGTTCTGCCAGCGAGGCTTCTTCTCTCTCATTTTCTACGACTAGAGCTCAGCTGTGTCGAGTCAAGAGACCTCTCCGTAGCGGAGGTTCATGGTCGAGGAGTTAAATAACACAAAAAAATGACAGATAGATTTGATTTGATTCAAATGGCAATGATTGACTTAAAAATTGAACCACTGTCACTGTGACAGTGTGACATGTGACACTGGTGTGGTGGTGGTGGAGTAGTGTGTGTGGTGGACTTCTTGCTTATAGTTACAAAAATAAATAAAATAGATAAATCTAAATTATTGAATCCAGCCTGGAGAATCAGAGGGGCGAGCACACAGTAAACATAGGGATGAATTAATAATAATCTTCCTCCTCCCTTTAGGAATAAAATTTCATTCATTTCTTCTCGTTCAAGATTTGTTCAGCAGATTATTATTGAATTAATTTAATTCTTTTCATTTCTCAGACATTATTATTACTAATCCCATTTCAATTGGATTTTTATAAAGTAAAATTAAAACCTAAATCACCAATTAGACTGTAAATATGTTTTTGCTTTTAGCCTGAAACTAGAAATTCAAAATACGTAGATTAAAAAAATATTGAATTCATCCAGATGTTTTTTTGTTTTTTTTTTCTGTGGGTTTAAGCAATTGATTTCTGGGTTTTAATTCATGTTTGTGTTTTTTTTTTGTTTTTTTTTCATGAAGTCTACACGGCCAGGTATGTAGGTAAATTCAATTTTTCGAGGTTGGGGGAAATTTTTTTATTATCACCGGCAAATTAACTTTCAGCCATCTTGAGCGGACCCTCAGGGTAACAAATACCTTCCCATCCCACCCGACCTGGCCGTAAAGACTTTCATAAAAATTTCATAATCATACACACAATTTTTAATTCAAACAATATTTTTTCAAAATTATTTTGTAAAAGATTCGCGAAGAATAATTATTTGCAAAAAAAATCAAAAATATTATTGATTATTTACTAACAGAACCAGTGGAAATTCCCCACCACAAGTTGAAATATCTGACAGAAAGTAAATTTAACGTTCTTAAATTTAAAACAAATCCTAAGAAATAGTTCAAAATTCCTCAGTAGTTGAGTTGAAATATAAGAAAGAAAATTTAACATTCTTATATTTAAACAAATCCTGAGAAATAGTTCAAAACTGCAAATTAATTGCTTAGAAATTTTTTTTATTAGAGTTTTCATCATAATTAAAAAAAACCTACTGCCTCTTCTCAACATGACTTTTTTTTAATTATAAAATAAAATAGCCAATTTAAAACCCTAAACTGTTTTAAAAAGTTTTCTAATGGGAATTTTTTTAGATAATTTTCAAAAGTTAGAGTTCTTTTAAAGGTATAAGGTTGTTGTATTAATAGTGAGTGCGTGCGACGCGACACACACGCTAAAAGTTAAATACTTAAAGGGGGGTAAGGTCGTTGCTTTTAAGTGTGACATACAAAAGAACGAACGAATACACACGCTAGGTTTGAGAGAAGAGTAAAAAAAAATGAAGATTTTTTTAGAAATAAAAATAAATTCCCCTCGTTCATTCTTAATCGGTTTTTGTTTATTTGTTTGTTCGTTTGTTTACGGTTTTTTGGTCGACCTGTACAAACCACACCCCTTATAGTTTTTTTTTTCATTTCGTTTTGTTTTTTAATTTTCTGTGGAATATTATCGATCGGACACTAATCTACAAGATTATAAATAAAAATTTGGAAAAAATCATCATTTAAAGATTTTTAGGGGGTCCCCTGAGTCTCCTCCTCTTCACTTTTACATACAATCGGGAAATTGATCCCCAATATTGAAAACACTCGACGAAAAAAGGCCAAAACGAATTATTGGCCTTAGATTTACGAAGAAGAGTTTTAAGGTTCTTTTGGGGTTTTTTGGTGGTTTTTTTTTTTTGGGGGGGGTGCCCTTTTTCCAAAATTTGTTAGAAGTTAGTGAAAATTTATTATTTTCTTATTTAAAACTTGTAAAAAATGTATGAAAATACAGAAATCATTCAATAAAAATTGATCAAAAGCATAGGTAAATATATACAAAACTACAAGCAACAGTCAACACCGAGAGGAGGAGCAGAGAGAGCACAGAGAGAGGGCACTCTAATTTGTTTTATAGGGGGTTTCCGGGTGTTCTAAAAATAATATTATATATCCGTCGCAAATTTTCCCGTTTTGAATATATTAATCCGGTTTCTTGCAGTTATTTTCTTATGTACGACAGGACAGTCATTTAGGAGCCATTAGTGCATGAATTTATGTCAACATTTATTTACATGCACTTTAATGGCCGCCAAATGACTGTAAGAAAATAACTTCAAGAAACCAGATTAATATCATTAAAACAGAAAATCTGCGACAGATTTAAATATCATATTCGGTTTTAGCACACCCGAAACCCCCTAAAAAATCAAATTCGAGTGCTCACTCGGTGCTGCGTTGTTGCCAATTTTACCAAAGCATCAAATCGAATTGACGTTATTTTTCGGAATCCTGGACCTGGAGATCACCAGGTATGATAAATTCTACAAGTATTATTCGGACTATCATCCTTATCATTTAAAAAAACAGATAGTTCTAAAAACAATAGGAGTCAGTTTAAGTCACCTGTCGAGGAAGACCGAAAGGGTAATATCGGTCGAAACGTAGCGAGACAGAAAATAATAAGGATGAGGACAATAGTCCGAATAATACTTGTAGAACTAATTTACGTTGTTCTGAATCTAATAAATAAATAGCAAAATGGTGAAAAAAAAAACGCAAAATTCATTCTTTTTTTGTTATTTTCTTTCTTTATTTTTATTTGTTTATTTTTTTGTTAATTTTTATATTTTTTTAATCCTCTTTGAATCCTCTTTGAATCCTCTTTTTTAATTTTCAACAAAATCACTTTACTATATTTTAACCCTTTGAAGTTTAACCCCTGAAGGGTCGATATATTGGCCACGGTACGGTGAGGGCAAAAAACAAATCAGCTGATATTTCAGCCCTCTTTATCGTCCTCCAATAGAACGGCTAACGGCTCTGATTTATTAGTTGGTAATTTTGCTCAGAGTAATGGGTTAAAACGATTTTTTCCACGTAACTGAACTCAGTAACTAAGACTGATTATAAAAAGGCTGGAAATGTGATAAACTGAACTCATCTAAGTGAAGGGCAGAGAGCACTAATTATAAAAAGCCTGGAAATATGATGAGCAGTGAGCACGTAAAAACTGGCCTTCTTGTGTCTACCTTGGGTTTTTGTGCTCTCTCGATCAAGTAGATATTTTGTCAAAAAATGAATGGAAAGAAAATTGAAAGAAATAATGTCTAAGATCTTTGTTTAGAGAAACGAACGATGGAGTGAATAAAAAGGATTTATATTTTCTTAAATTAATAAGTAATTAATAAATAAGTAATATAATAAGTAATAAATAAGAAAACCTTTTTTTTAATCAAATTTCCTTATTTTCCCCAGAGAACGAAAATTGGGTTTGATTTTTGCCATTTCGATTTTTTTTCTAATTTCTAGCTTTCTTTACTAAAACCTAAAATATATTTAATTTTAAAGCCTATTTTTGCTTTCTTAATTATCAACAACCATTAATTATTAATAATAATCATTATTAAAATCTTTTTTTTTTTAATTTAAAATCTAATAGAAAAATTATGGGAAAAAATCGAAATTACTTTCTTAAACGAAAAACATCACAAAAATTTTTTAATTTTTCTAAAAAAAATAAATAATGGTATTAACATTAAAATTATTGACTTATTCATTTAATTTTTTTTTTAATTAGTTTTCTTTAAACCTAATTGTCAAAAAGGCCATTTTTTTAAAATTGTTTTTAAGAGGAGGACAGACAGAGTAAAAATTTAAATGAATGAATTTAATATTTTAGAGATATTCTTTTTTTTACTTACCTTAACTTTAATTCGTATTACTTCCTTATTTTCTAACCCGTAATATCCAGCCATGGTCGTTAAAAAGGGTGTTTTATTTTCCTTTTGGGAAAATATATAGTATTAAAAATTAAGACTTTTTTTCTGGTGGGGTATTTTTATTCGGTTGTAAATAAAATGCCTCTTCCTGTTGTTTAATGTTTGTTGTTATTTTTTTTATTTATCGATTTTTTTCTTTTGTAGAGATTTATTTAAGAGAAAAGTAAAATGAATATGGTTAGAAAAAAGTGGTTGGTGTTGTGTTTTTTTAGTATTTAAATCCGTATTTGACGGATCGCGTTTTTTATTTTCTGTGTTTTTGTCTACACCTTCCTTCAACTCAAAAAGTTGAAAATTAATAATTATATCAATAAATAAATGACGTCTATGTGTGTTGTCTGTCTGTGCCGTCCGTCCGTGGTCGTATTATTATTTTTATTTATTTATTTCTAGGATTCCGATAAGTGAACGATGATCGAGAGCGGTCAGTCTGTTTTGGCCATTATCATCATCACGGCGACAACGGGAAAAGAAGGAAGGAGCCATAATGGTCGTCGTCGTCCGTCCTTATTGAAGTCGGCATCTTCTTCTTCTTCTTACAAAAGAAGTAAGTACTAAAAAGACTAACTAAAAAAAAAATCCTAAAGTGGTTTGCAGTTAACAACAAACTGCCTGGTTTGGTTGTCTACTTGGTACACATTATTACACAACAAAACAGTACAAACACACAAGAAGAAGCATACTACTACACAACACAACTAATCATAGACAGTACAGTCACTGCTGCTGCTAGTGCTCTCTCTCTCTCTGCTGCTCTTTTTCCCTCTCTCTCTCTCTCTCTCTCTCTCTGTCTCCACCTAGAATACTAGCTCTTTCTCTCTCTCTCTCTCTCTCTCTCTCTCTTTTTCTCTTCCTCTAGCTCTTTCTTTTTCTCTCTTCGTCTAGAATACTATCTCTTTCTTTCTCTTTCTTTCTCTCTCTTCCTCCTTCTTTCTTTCTCTCTCTTCCTCTAGAATACTAGCTCTCTCTCTCTCTCTCTCTCTCTCTCTCTCTCTATACTGCTATAGCAACTTTCTTTTTTAAAACGCTGAGGGTTGTTTCTCGGACGACAGTCAGCAGTTCCACTTCACTTCATCAAGAAAACCTAACCTGCTGCTGTGGGTAGAAAAAAATGGAAGCACCAGCAGTCAGCACCACAGACTGCTGGTTAATTCACTCCTACCTGATGCTAAACCATCTCTCCTACTCTTTTACGAGATTCGTAGAGAAAAGACCTTTATTCCATGAAGCTTCAGAGCCCAACCTTACGGGATCCAATTCTTGATCATTGTAACTACAACTACTAGTGAAAGTGAACTCAACTAACTCAACGTCCAATTGTTGCATTCACTGAGACAGACTCACTCACTCAACAAAAGTATCATTTATTCCATCCAGTCAGTGCAAAGGGATTTCGGCGAGTTAAGAAGATGCCTGTTTTTTATTTGGTATGCTGAAAAAGGGAGTTGAGTTTGAGTTTGTTTGTGTTTTATAGCATATCAACCATTTTAGGTCATTTAATGCTTAGAACAATATTTTTTGATAAACGTTAGTTTTTGTCCACACTTAGTTTTTTTTAAATAACACAGTATGCACTAACTCATAGTTGGAGGGAAAGTGAGGATTCATACCTTTCCCAAGGGTTTTAGTCTGAATATGAACGCAAACGGCAAAACTGGGATTCAAACTCGCGTACTACAATTCTGAAGTCGGACTGCCTATCCACTCAGCCAAATCGACTTCCCCCTGTAAAAGGGAAGAATTTGTAACATTTGTGGTTGGTATTAGGTATTAGTTGGTTGAAGAATTAACAACACAAATGTTAACTTTAAAAAGACATTTTATTTAGTCTACACAG
>JAYKTE010478849.1:0-10130 GCA_036873565.1 Xipholeptos notoides | reverse complement strand
CTAGTAAAATATTTTTTCATCAATATCCTAGTAAAATATTTTTTCGTCAATATCCTAGTAAAATATTTTTTGTCAATATCCTAGTAAAATATTTTTTGTCAATCTACCATAAGAAAATTTCTATCCTCTTTTGCTGCTATTTACAAAATTAATTTTTGAAAAGATATCTCATCATTGGTTCCAAAAATGCAAGATAAGTAAAAATTGTTATTGTTGGTTAAGAGGGTTAAGAAAAGTCAGACAGTGAATGCAATAATGTTTTAGTTTGGAACTCGTATTTATATGGATACTAGCAATATTGCAAACATTTTTCGGAGGTTTGTTCTTGACCTTTAACAGCTGTTTTTCCGACTGAAAACCGAATCGAATTTGTTCCACAGATCTAAACACCCCGTATATCAAATTTCAAGTCTCTAAACAAAAATTGGCAAAGTAGTTTGGGGGTCTGTCGTGAAGAAAGTTTTATACAATTTATTCAGACTGTCAGGAGCGTCCTTTTTGTCCACACGTAGTTTTTTGAATGACACAACACAATTTAATCCACAGCCGAGGGTGTGTGGGGATTCATACCTTTCCCAAGGGAATTAGTTCAAACGTGAACGTAAATGGAACGACTGGGGTTCGAACTCGCGTATTATTACTATTCCCAAGTCAAATGCCTATTCACTGCTCCAAATGGACCTCCACTTAGAATAATGAATACGCAGAAATTAATACAATGTGAAC
Organism: Xipholeptos notoides; assembly: GCA_036873565.1. Lineage (NCBI taxonomy): Eukaryota > Metazoa > Mollusca > Cephalopoda > Idiosepiidae > Xipholeptos > Xipholeptos notoides. The sequence goes on along the minus strand of JAYKTE010478849.1, from coordinate 9,404 downwards.
CGAACTAGGATATGAGAGTTGTCGGGACCAGAGAAGAAGTCTCTTATATCTGGGTTTCTCTTATACCCATTTTTAATTTGTCTATAAATTAAACACATGCTCTAATTTGGGACTAGACGAAATATCTTTTATATCCGGATTATACTGTATGATCAATTTTAAAATTTTGTCTAATATCAAGAAGCACACACACACAAAAAAATAATTAATCTTGAAATAGTTGAAAGGAAACTGCATAATATGCACTAAAAAGATTGTTTTAAAAATCGTCTGCTTCAACAACCAAACAAACATAAAAGAAACAAAAATGGCTGCCATGTTGTCTTGTCTTTTTTTTGTCTATTGCTCTTTTCCTTCTAGTCTTTAAATTTATTTTTCGGCCGTTGTCGACAAATAATAATTGTGTATTCAACCTTCTTTTACGTCAACTGAATTCCGTTTGCAAAATGAGCTCTTCGTTAAAAAGGAAAAGGAGAAGGAAAAAGAAAGAAGAAATGGCCTTTTTCTTTCTTTGCACTAATACAAAACATTAAAAATCTTCTTTCTCTCTGTGAACAAAAAGAGAGAAGGAGAGAGAGAATGAGAGAATGAGAGACAGACAGATAGAGAGGGTGGGAGATAGAGGGACAGAGAGAAAGAGACAGGGAGAGAGAGAGAACGAGAGAGACAGCGAAACAGAGAGAAAGAGACAGGGAGAGAGAGAGAGAGAGAGAGAGAACGAGAGAGAGAGAGAGAGAGAACGAGAGAGAGAGAGAGAACGAGAGAGAGAGAGAGAGACTTTTTTACGCGCAACTTATTCAACATTTCCCCTTTATTGCACACTAGAATTATTGTCCGACCTTTCTCGGTGGTTGTGGTTGCTTTTTTTTGTTTGTTTTTTGTTTTTACGGCACATCAACCATTTTAGGTCATTTAAAGCCGAAAACAATCATTTTTGGTAAACGTTAGTTTTGGTAAACACATAGTTTTTTAAATGACACAAATCACACTATTTGACCCATAGCTGGAGGGAATGTGGGGATTCATACCTTTCCCAAGGGTATTAGTCAAAACATGAACGCAAATCGAACGACTGGGATTCGAACTCGCGTACTACGATTCCGAGGTCCGACTGCCTACCGTTTGGCCCAAATCGACTTACCGTGGTTGCTTTGATGCTCATTTTGATTGGTGTTTTAATTACAAAAAAATATTTTGGCAATTGCAAGATATTTTTCTTACTAAGAAAACTGTATGCATGCAACAACCAGTGAGTGCACCCGCACCCCACCCCGGGTGACAGCAACGGAGGGAGGGGTGGGTCACACACACACACACACACACACACAGAGTTACCCATCAAAGTTTTTCAACCAGGCTAAGGTGCAAAAATAAGATTTATTTATCATATGTTATGTAATTACATAGTGCAGGTTTTTTCTTAATTAAGAAAAACCTGGAAAAAACTCGTATAAAACAAGACTTTTCTTCAGACTAAAGCCCTCTTATGGCACTATGTAATTAATAGCTCACCCGAATTCCCCCCAACAGTAACACCCCACCTCCAATAATCAAAGCAAAGCGAAGCGAAAAGCGCATATCAAATGTTTAGAAGGGTGGGTTGACTGTTGACGGTGTTAGTGTTGACCTGGTGCTGTTGCCTGAACAGTTTATTAATGGGGTTTTATAGGCAGTCTTTTAGTTAGTTATATATAAAACATATAAAAATATATTTCGCTCATTTTTTTTAGAAGAATATATTTTCTGTAAAGATATATTTCTCTGCAATAAATTTTGCTTCCTTCATTTCGTTTCGCTTATTTTATATAAACCGAAACGGTGTAGTCTAAAAGATTTCCCTTCTAACATGATACGCCATATTGGAATGTTGGTCCGGAACTAACTAAAAGACTGCCCGCATTATTATTCCTCAACCGAAGAAATGATTGTTTAATTAAATTTAACAATCCATTAATAAATGTTGATTAAAGGAAGAAAACTTAAGTAAAAAACGTTTGAATGACGCCTTCTTTTCTGAATTTTCGTTAACTTTAATTTTTTTTAAATTAATAAATCAATAATAAATCTGTTTATTCTGGAAACACACAAATATTTAAATTAAATTATTAAAACGAAAAAAAAATTAAATGCATAAAAACGTAAACACGCAAAATGACAGAAAAAAATTAAACAAATGAAAAACAAACTTGGATTGAGTTTGCAATTAAATCTAAACCATTTTTAGGTTTAATAATAATAAAAATACAACAGAGTTAAACTTTATTTAAAAAAATATAAACGTTTATGGAATTATAAAATCCATTTCAACGAACGAAAAGAAAAAGTCCGTCAAATATTAAGTTATTCATTTTAAAAAGTCAAAACCGAAGGAAAAAGATTAATTTGTCATGAAAACTGAAATGATATAAAAAAATAAAAAGAATTTGAACTATTGTATAATGATTAATTAAATTAACCAACAAGTCACTGGACGACGGTCAAACAAAAACATCATTTTCATGTGTATGTGACTGTTGTGTGGTTATTATGTTGGTGTGTCATTAAGAGACAGACAGGTTGTTGTTGTTATCCCCCTGCCCCTAGGGGCCCAACAATAATAACCAAAACTCACCTTTTGAATAAACAATTATTTTGGACATTTTAAACAAACCCAATTTTAACGAATCGCAGAATTAAAAAAAAATTATTTTTACACCATATTTCTTTAGTTGACTCAAGCAAGGAAATCTTTTTTCTAACTTAGAAGTAGAGGAAAAAGACCTGTCCTGCCTGTCCAGCCAACAGGCCCTGTCTGTCCTGTTGCCTTCTTGTTTATTGCTGTTGGGTGGGCGCTTCTTCGCTTCGCTTCTTGTCTTGTAGTGCCCTGCCCCGCCCCGCCCCGTGTCGTGTCGTGCAACGAGAGCAGCCCGGCCGTCGCGGGCAGTTTGTAATGAATGAACATTTTTAAATCAACTAACTACAAATAAATAGATTTTCCATAGCTCTCTCGGATTTGTTCGGTGATTATTACATATTTTAGCTTGCTAGAAAGAAAAAAAAAATACCGTAACACATTCTGGGTTTTTTTATATGATTTTTTTTACGAAATTCTGAGTTGCCACTTTTGGTTTTATAAAATTTTTATCAAACAAGTGGCAACTCAGAATTTTGTAAAAAAAAAACTCAGTCTCTTAGGTTTTAGATAATTTGTGGTTTTGATTTCTTTTTTGATTTTTTCATAAACGAAAATAATACAAAAAACAAAACTACATAAACAAAGACAATAAAACACGCACCATCATTTATTTTTAAAACCCTTAAACTAACTGTTTTCTCCCTGTACCAACAGCCCAGACAGAACAAAACATTCATGAACTAACAACACTTTTACCAGAACAAACTAACTACCTTTTTTTTTTAATTTGTTCTTTCTCCTTTCTTTCTTTACAGTTCTTCTCTCTTTTCTCTTTCTCTACCCTCCTGCTTTTTTATGTATGTGGGTAAAAATGTAGACGCTTTTCTTTCTAAGTCTTCTTTTTCGAATGACTCACTCATCTGTCTGAGTCTGTGTGTTGTTGTTGCATGGCATGATGCACTGGCACACTTGCCTTACTCCTTTCCTTTCTTCTCTTTCTCCACCCTCTTCTTCTTCTTCTTCTTCTCTTTTTTAGTTTACATCGACTAGAAAGAAAAAGAAGTTAAAAAAATAATTAGAAAACATTTTTTAGTCAAGAAAAAAAACCCCCGAAGAATTTGCTTTTAATGTTATTTTTTCTCTCTTTCTTTTTAACCCACACATGTCCACATACACTAAAAAAATAAAATCCACAAATTAAATAAAAATCTCCAAGCCCTCCTTAAACAATTATCCCTTCTTTTATTTTGATTTCTCACTCTCTCTCTCTCTCTCTCTAGTCTCTACCTTTTTTTTCTTTAGAAAAAGTCAAGTTTGAAGCAATAAACGGGCAAAAGACAAGAAGGAGGAGACACGTGCCCTCCTCCACCCCAAAAGCGTACTACAGGCAGGCAGTGGCACTGCCTAGTGCTTCTTCTTGTTACAAGCAAGCACCATCACCACCGGCATCATCATCATAATCCTATTGATCACCATCATCTCTTCTTTCTTCACCCACTCTCTCTTTCTCTCTTTACTCTCTCCTCCTCGCTGAGTCTTTACCTTCATCATTTTTATTAGATTATTATTATTATTTGTCTATTCGTCAGCATTCTAGTCCACTTTCTCTCCTTCATTAGGCGTCGTCGTCGTGCGTGCGTATGGATGATGGTGAAAGAGGAGGATATTTACTAATACTCAACTGTTTTCTCTTCAATACTAAATTTTCCTTCCACTAGAGAGACGAAACTACACACTGTGACTGTATCTGACTGTGATCATCCAGTGACCGAGACCCTACTCTTTGTTTTGATTTTAAAACAAACTGAAGAAGCAGTTAAAAAAACGTAAAAAACAAACTTACTAAAGGAAAAAGAAAATTGCTTTTTATTTAAACCCAAACTTTGAAAAATAAATAGAAAACGCCCCCAAAAAGAAAATATTTCAAATACTAGAAACTAAAAATGAGTCTAGAAGCGGAAGACCTGTGGAAGCTCCGCCGTTTTTTATCAATTGGCACAGAAGGCCCTCTCTACGAATTCGGGGAGCAGATCTTAAAGAAAGAAAATGCCCCAACGATTTCGAAACTTTTAGAAGATGGTAAGGGCACTCAAATAGTTCAAGAGATTCTTTCTTATTATAAGGAAAACAAGTCAATTCGTCGGACTCCCTTACTGTTTAGTTTGGCTTTGTGCACCCGAAGTGCTGACAAGATGGCTAAAAGGGATGCATATCTTGCCCTGTCTGAGGTCTGCGCCTTGCCGACAGATCTTTTCACTTTTATTGCCTTTTCTCAAACTTTAAACAACCCTTCGAAAGGCTGGGGCAAATTGCAAAGAAAAACTATAAGTTCCTGGTACAATTCGAAGGATCCAATGCAATTGGCCGAGAACGCAACCCGTTATAAATCCAAGGCTGGATGGACACATAAAGATGTTTTACGATTAACGCATACCAAGGCCTCAAATGAGGGTCAGTATTATTATTAATAATAATATTGTTATTTAAATGTACTTTTTTATATCTTTTTTTTTTTTATTTGTCTGCCTTTCTTCCTTTTTTTGTTTGTTAAAACAAATATCAGTAACTCTAGTTGCCCCTAACACAAAAAACAACTTATTTATTTTTTATGCTTTTAATTCATTGTAAGCAAAATTGAAAAAGAAAAGGTTATTTCAGTGACTAGTAAGAAATAAATACATTTTTCTACAACATCAGTTTTAAGTTGTTTCGATATTAAACAAATTTCCATCTTAATATTTGTTCAGAAAATGTATATTTTTAATGTCATACAAAGGTTATAAAATTGAATTCAATCATAAGTCATTTTTTATATTTAATCCAAACCGAACAAAACAACCGGTAAATAAAAACAATCAAAATTTAATCCCCTACATTCTTTAATAATAAAATAAGATGCATTAAAACATTTGAGTTAAAACCTAAAAGAATAAATAATCTAAAAGATCAAATTATTTTTTAAAGCAATTAATTATTCACAATTTTTAAGCTTCTCAATTTATTTCAGCTTAGATGAATGACCCATTATTTATTTGATTTGGTTTGAGGTTTTTGTCTTTCTTTCTTTCCTAACCTGTTTGTTTATTTATTTTTGAATTTTCACCTTTAACATTGTATCAACAAATGTTTGTTTGTCCAGACAAGAAGACAAAACTGTTTTAATGCACTTCGTGTTTCATTGATTTAACTTCTTTTTTGTTTTATGTAAATAAAAAAGAAAAATATATAGAGATATTGATTGATTGGGTTAATTGAATAAAAGAATAAAGAATGATTAATATAAAAAGTAATTAAATATGGATGAAATTGTAAAGAAAGAGATGAAATGATTGAAAAAAAAAATGGAAATTTAAAGTTTGAAAGAAAAGTAACAGAGGGAAGTCCACTTTGGCCAGCAGTGTGTAGGCAGGCAGGCAGTCCAGACTGACAAGCCAGTTGTTCAGACTTCGGAATCGTTATGCGAGTTCGAATAATCCCACATTTTTCGTTCATTATTTGACGTGTACCCTTGGGAAAGATATGAATCTCCACATTCTCTCCAGCTATAGATAGTACATATTAAAAAAACTACGTGTGGCCCAAAAAAGTTTATCAAAAAATGAATGTTCTCGGCATTAAATGACCTAAAAAGGTTGATATGGCGTAAAACAAACAAACAAAAGTAATATGTTTCCGGCCAGCCCCCAAGCCAATATCAGTGTCGTCCGTCATTTAACCAACCAACCAACCAACCAGTGCCAGCTGTGTCTTTGAATAACTTTGACAAAAAAAACAAACCCCAAAAAACTCATTTCAAACCAATGAGTTTTTCTTTATTTGCTGAATTCAAAGTATCTTTCAACTTTAAGAAGAAAATTTATATCTGTCTGTTGTTGAGTGTCACTGTTAAAAATATTATAGTGGTTTTAAAATGTATTTGACATAGCTAAGAAGGGGGTCGTCTGCCTCGGGTGACACAAAAGACGGGTGAAAACAAAATTTTTGTCAGCCAGACTAAGGTGCAAAAATAGTCTGAAAACAGAATATATTTATCATATATTATTATGTAATTACATGGTGCTATAAGACAGCTTTAGTCTGAAAAAAAAATCTAATTTTATATGGTTTTGTCTAGGTTTTTCTTAATTTGACATGTGGTAACCAATAGCTCTTCTGAGTTACCCAACATGTCCAATAATCAAAGTGCATCAAGTGTATGATGGGGGGTGTTGTTTCCCAACCAGTTTAGTAATGGGGTTTTATAGGGGGGTTTCCTGATCTATTTCAGATGTGCTGCATTCAGCATAGAGTGATATGGGGGTCAGTGAGTTGACATTTGATCGGACCACTCTGGGTAACGTTTACTATAGTTACGCCACTGCTTAGTATTTAATAAAAGCAATTTTACATAATAATATATGATAAATAAATCCTATTTTATGACTATTTTTGCACCTTATCGTGGCTGAAAACTTTTGTTGGGGTGACTTTGGAGATTGTGTCACCCAGAGTGGACCTCGCCACTTCTTATCTATGCCACAGCCCCTGAGATAAATCCAAAGTGATGTTTCACCATACAGTCTTTGACTGGAATGATGCAGAACTTACTGGAAATTGGAGGAGACTTGTTGTCACTCTGACTCCAGAGCACTTGGTGATTGGTGTGAGATTTCATAATAATGAAGATGATGATGATATTTCAACCTAATAACTAAACCTGTTGAGTTAAATCATTAGTTGGATAGAACTGATTATTCAGTCATGGACCAAATGCTTTGCTACAAAAATCAAATACCAAACTATAAACAATTCTCCTTACTATTCTTTCTACTTAATTCATTCAAAGAAATATTCTACATTTTTCGTGCTATTTCTTTATTCAATTAACTTTTGCGTTATTCTTAATTGGCATGCTTAGTAGTATCAGGGCCAACCCTCAACTCCCCTGACCAAATCGCTTCACTTACACGGCTGACCTTCAAACATCCCTTACCAAATCAACCCCTCATCAGACTGATTTTCTACCTTCCCATAAAATCGACCCCTTCCCACCCCCGCACTAGGCCAACCCTCAGCCCTCTCACCAAATCAATCCCTTTGTGATTTTCCTGATGTATTGTTACAATTCTCTCTTCTTTAAATAAAGTTTTACATTCTCACTTGACCTTTTGCCTCTACACCAAATCTCTTGCTAAAATGGAAAAAGAAAGTTCCAGACTGACCAACTCCAGAAATTCTTTTCAAAGATTATTGTTCGTTTAGTTTTTTTTGTTTTACTGGATATCAACCTTTGTAGGTCATTTAATGCCAAGAACAATCATTTTTTGATAAACATTCTTTTTGTCCACTCATAGATTTTTAAATATCATAGTATGCACTATTTAATCCATAGCTGAAGGGAATGTGGGACTTCATATCATTGACATTTCATTTGCTTTCATATAAGGAAAGATATAAATCCCCACATTCCCTACAGCTATGGATTAAATAGTGCATAATAATATGGTCAAGTCATGTTGGTGACACTGGTTCCCGTCAGATCACTGAAGTTAAGCAACGTCGAGCCTGGTCAGTACTTAGATGGGTGACCATTTATGAATATCTGCGGTCAAAAGAGTGGAGGCCCTGAGACAGTGGATTGGTATGTGTGTCACATTCTATCAGCTCCTGCATCCTGTCTCGCCCCCAGCTATCTCGACTTTGTCTTGCCACTTGACCGGGCGTCTTAGGAACAGAAAGTGAGGCTGTTCCTGCACAAGTCTTCCTCACTTTAATCAAAGTTCAGCGCAAGTCATGACATCGCCATGAAGAGATGACATTGGTCATCCTTCAGAATGAGGGACCAACCCCTTTTCACCTTTTATGTCCACTGGACCAAGTGGACATACCTCCTTTTTTTGGTTCCTTTTTTGATTTTTTTTTCTTTTTTCTATTATTTCTCGTTGCTTTAAGACATTGAAATACTGCAAGACTTCTTTTATACAATCTTGTCCTGCCTTCGACATACTGCATGGAGTCTTTGATCCCTACCAGCTAAATTTCTGGTTCAAAACCAATTAAAAAGTTTGCCCCATGTCTGAATACCCTGAGTGTCAAATCTGAAGTCTATAGACTGAAAATTGACAGAGGAGTTTGGTAGGTACACACACACACACACACAGACAATTTCACTTTTATAGATATAATAGATATAATACATAGATGTGTTTGTGTGTGTGCAAACCAGTTTTCTGTAAAATGAAGGCCAGGAATTGCTTTTTTACAGCTTACGCAATCAACTTACTTTCATCATCTTACATTCACTTTTCATATATATATTAGTAGGATATATCTACTTGGTCGAGCACAAACCCAAGTTAGGCACAAGGCCAGTTTTTACATGCTCATTAGATCCCTAGGCTTTTTTGGATTTAGTGTATCCCTTCACCTAGATGAGTTACTCTCCTTGAGAGTGTCTTATCCACTCGAGTTTTTGGAATCAGTGTTATCCTTATACCAGAATGAGTTACTCTCCTGAGTTAATGAGCCTCATCTGCCTGAGATAGCTGAAAGTGAATGTAATGGTTTTGACTGGGATTTGAACTCGTGTGATACGATTCCAGTGTGCAAGCTTTTATCACTGCTCCACCCTTGCTTTTTCACTTTTTGGTAAGAGCTGACTTTTTTTTATACACACAAAAGCTCAATCCGCAAATTCAGTAATAAAATTTAATATTCTTACAAATTAACAGAGATGGGATTCGGTAGAAAAAATCTACCGCAGGTATCGGTATTCGGTAGCGAGTCGTGTCCAATCGGTATCGGTAGATCG
>JAYKTE010478738.1:0-10131 GCA_036873565.1 Xipholeptos notoides | reverse complement strand
ACACACACACACACACACACACACACACACACACACACACACACACACACACACACACACACACACAAACACACACTTTATGTAAAGTAAATTAGAGCAAGGATGGGATTTACTTTGAATGAATATATTTAAATCTATTATTTGTTTCTTAGTGCATTTTCATCTTTTCTTTGAAGAGCTTTTGTTGCTACAATTGGAACATTTATTCTGTCATTTTTTTTTTCTCAATTGCTAATGCACTTAGGAATTGAGTACCAGTAACAAAGGTTTTTATTGCTTTCATGGCTGACACAATTTGCAAATTCTTCAATTGGATTCAATCCATCATTTTTGCTTAGTTCTATATTTCTATTTAACATGCGTTCAAAATAACTAGTTGATCAAACCATTCTCTGAAATGATTACGTGTTTCATCAGTGAAGCAATCCAAGAAAGTGTACCTTAGGACCAAAATCCACATTGTTTTAATTGAATAGAATAAATTAATTCACAAAGAAGTGAGTCGAAACACAAAATATTTAGAAGAGAAAAATGTATAATTTATTTCTAATTCTCTGTTCAGCTTCGGGTAGAAAATAGTTGCTTTTTTTTTCAACTCTGTCTATGTGAGGAGAGAGTGTTTATATTTCAAAATATCAAACATACTGGCTAATCTTAGACATTCTAGGCCCTGTTATCTTTGTTGGGTTGACAACTCTCTGGTCTACTTGTCATAATGATCTCTCTTATAATCCTTGAAATGTGACATCACCAATAACCCCCCCATTTTCTTGAAGGGGCGAAAATAATCCTAGTAATTATTTTACAAAAGGATATAAGAAATAAAAATCAAGGTTTTGTACTTACAGATGCCCCAAATCACATAGAATCCTGGACATTTATTCTGCACTCATTAACATTCAGGAAAAGTCCATTTGGGACAGCGAATAAGTGCTCGGACTTTGAAATCGTGATATGCTAGTTCAAATCCCTGTTGTACTGTTTATGTTCACATTTAGACTAATACTCCTGGTTAGGGAAAGAATGCTAACATGTAACAGGTAACATCATGAGTGGCCTTTACTAATTGATAACATTATACATCTCACCTATTATAGATGATACTACAAATCCTTGATTCAAGCAATTGGCTCATAACCCTTTTATCTTATAAGAAAACTTTACCTAATATTTTTACATACACGGCAAATCAACCGAGTGATACAGTTCTTGCTTTTTATCTGTAAATATTTAATTTACCATACAAATGTTTACTAAAACAGAAAGTAAGGGTCATCTAAATTCTCCCGGGGAAAATAATAACTCTATTTTCTGAAGCTGAACTGGCAAGATAAAACAAAATGTTCTGCATCCAATTGTTAAATAGCAGGGGTCAGAGTGTGAAATATTCTCTCTAGCATTGAAGATGCTAGGATGATTTCGAAAGATGTTTTGGGGCCGACCCCTCCAAGGTAGAATTGAAATTGGTATTAACATCTTACTTTAGGAATCAACCATTCACCCATGTCACCTTCTCTGCTCCTAGGGTTTCCTTGTCAGTCTTCTACATCCTGCTTTTGGGCGAGGGTGTTGGAGTTGTTGTTATAATTCCAAAATCTCCTCACCCATATGATGACACAAAAGACAAATTTGTGTTTACAAATTTTTTGATTCTTTTCAGTGACCAGTCATGCTCCAACTCACTAACCTAACTTAGTCTCTGAAGTCACTTTTCTTTCAGCTAAAAGTCAAGTGACGTCAGTGACTCATTCCAAGTATGGACGACTTTAGATACCATAATGAGAAACAATAACTATAATATTTGAAAAAGCCTTAAACATTAAAATCAATTCCAATTTCTATCACTAATATAATATAGTGTTTATAATACATCTATTTGTCTAAAAACTATTCATATATGTCTCGGCGGACTGAGAGTGTTATGGGCCCTTGAGCAGAAAATACAATGGGCCATCTCCCTCCCCATTTTTTACAGTTATGCCACATGTAGAGGCTGTTCAGCCATTGATCTGAGCACATTGGCTTAACTATGTCCAGTAGTCAGCTATGGCCATTAAACACACATTATGATGTGCAGGTAAAGTGCAAAAAGTGACCTTAGTCAGCATGCATGTATGTGTGTATTAGAAGGATATCCTTGATAATATTATGGGCAGCCAGGTGGGCCCTTTGCAGTGCCGAGCCCTCAGACATGGTCTGATTAACTGATGGCTCAGTATGCCCCTGCATTTGCGTACAAAAAAACTATTGCATTTAACTTTCTTATTCATTGCCTCACTCAAGAAAAAAAGACTAGTTTTTTTCTTATACAAACACCATCTATTCAAATAAATATAGACTAAATCCTCTCAGAGAACCAAAGAAATGTCAGCAAATAAATAATATTTGGTTAATAATTGCTCATAAACTGTACTTGTGTGATGGAACAAAAATACTTAAAATTGTAAAAAGACATTCATAATGCCTATCCTGAGAATATTTGGGAAAATAAGGGAAATGTTTAACTTGGAGATGATATGATATTAAATAACAAAACCACACCTTTATTTCTTCTAGTGTTTTGACAAGATATAAATAATAAAGATATTAATCTCAAAACAATTTGTTTTTCCTTCGTACGTCAATAAAATAAAATAGTTCAGATTAGATAACCAACCACAGTTGATTCACTGTTTCAATATAAAATTATTTGCACACCAGCATTATTCTTAATATTTATGACGATACACAAATCACTTTCATGTAGTTTATTGAACTACTCTTAGGAGGAAGTTGATTTAGCCCAGTGGATAGTTTGTTGTACTTTGGAATCATAGCAAGCAAATTTGAATCCCAGTTGTTCCGTTCATGTTCATATTCGGACTAATACCCTTGGGAAAGGTGTAAATCCCCACATTCCCCACAGTTATGGGTTAAATAGTGTATATTGTGTTATTTAAAAAACTAAGTGTGAACAATAATTAACGTTTACCAAAAATGATTGTTCTCAACATTAAATAACCTAAAAAGGTTGATATGACATAAAACACAAACAAACACACTATATTAAAAATTTCTTCAGTCCAGAACTTTTTGAATGATTAACAAAGATTACCATCAGAAAAAAGACTCAATACTAGAATAAAAGAGATGAAAAAATAAACAAACGAAATCATAGTATAAATTGTATATAGATAGGTAAATAGATAGGTAGATAGAAATATTTCAAAGATAAAATTATATATAAATATTTTATAGAAATTATAGTTATAATTCTATACCTATTTAGACATATTTCATTAAAAAGAATTTTAATTTTCTTTTTTAATATCTTTAATTCAATTTTTTCTTGTTTTCTAACAGGAAATGTAGTTCTTAATATCATTTCCAAGCTTCCATCCAAACGATTACGGTCTTCCTTGACTATCTTCAGGGATTGATATTTTTGTCATTTACATTCTAGTTTTTATTGTGTTTTGATCTGATATGTTTTTTGTTGTTGTTGTAGTTAAGATGTATTTTCTCCTGTTCTTTTGGCATATACATGTGAGAATTTATTTTATATTTATGTTTGGATGTATGGATATAGTTATCACGATTCTTGCATTTATTCAAATTGGTTTAGAAACCAAATAATCAAATGAACTCCCTCAAAAGATATATGAAGGGTGAGTTTTTTGTTTGTTTGTGTTTTTTGGCATATCAACCTTTTTAGGTCATTTAAGGTTGAGAACAATTATTTTTGGTGAACACTATTTTTGGTACACACATAGTTATTTGAATAACACAATGTGTACTATTTAACCCATAGCTAGAGGCAATGTGAGGATTCATACCTTTCCCAATGGTATTAGCCAAAATTTAAAATGCAAATTAAATGACTGTGGTTCGAACTCACGTACTATGATTCCGAAGTCTGACTGCCTATCCACTGGGCCAATTCGACTTCTCCTTGTATTTTGTAATCATAAAGATGTTTCCAAAAGAAAAATTGTGCTTAGTTGAATGTGGTTGATTTTCTGATTTCAAATTTATTTTCTTACAGAATATATCAAATGCATTATTTCACATAAAAAATTCAAACCACCAATTCTAGAAAATATCTGACACATATGCTTAAAATTATAAAACAAAAATAAAACAAATAATAAAAGCTTCAGAACCAAAAAAAAATTATTCATGAGGCAAATTTAGATGATTGCAAAAATAAATCTAGATAAATAACAACTGAATCATTTAAAATGTTTATAAATTTTAGGTCAATGATTGAATTTAGAATTATACACACACACATACATATATGCATGTGTGTATGTGTGTGTGTGTGTGTGTGTGTGTGTGTGTGCATGTATGTTTGTATATATGTATGTATGTTTGTGTTTATATATACATATATATATATAAGTGAAGAAAACAAGGTAAAAGAAAAAACTGGAAATTATTCTACTGAACACAAATTGTTAATCAGATTCATTCTTTTCAATCAAGTTGTACAAAGACTCTACAAATAGACCTCAACAGATGGCTCAGATTTCAACTCTATCTGAAAAAGAACTTTTTCAGATAGGTCAAAAGTTAGATATAAATAGAAACGCATTTTTTTTTAACTTCTTCTAGAATTTAAAATGTTATTTGAAATTCATTCATTATGTGTTATATGCCAAAGAAAAGCTAGTTCTTATTTCTTTTTCAAATTTTCTATGTTTTTATCAGCTTCTATCTATAAATAATTCATTGCTCACACCTGTCTTTTCCCATGGTGATAATCCAAACTTATAATTCCCTTCTGAATGTGTCAGAATTAAGATTCTGAAGAGTCTTTTCCTTTTCAGCACTATTATCATTATTTTCTATGATAGTTATACTCTAAATTTCTAAAAAGGTATGAATATTGCAAGCCCATAAGGTTGCTTAATTAGTTTTATTGATGAATGTATTGGATTCTGAGAACTAATTCAATCTTGTGAGTACAGTCTGGGGAATAAAGGATACCATCCTGGAGATCTGAAAATAATTTATTTTTAAAATGAAGGGAGTTTCTCAATTCAAAGGAATTTATTCTATAGGATTTATAAAAAGCAGCATTCTTGATGAACAACCCTTTCTGAAAATATTTATCTATAATATCTTAGAGGCTTAATTTTAATGGAAAAACACAGATCTCTTTTTGCTGAGTCATTGTACATAAAAAATATGTGTGTATGTTTATTACACACATAAAAAAATAATGGAGTTCATATGAATTTTTTTTCTACACAAAATTGTCTTAATGTGTAAAATGTAATATCTCTGTACACAGTGAAATGATACTAATAATCTATTAATCAGTACATTACACCATTCTTACAAATATATCAAACAATCAAACAGAATTAATATGCATAATGAGAGGGGTTACAAAGGCAAGTTTTGGAATCTATTGAAATACAACTATCTCACTCTTTCAAACATGTTTGGAATATCTTTTCTATTATAAAACTCCTCTTTGCAAAGTTTTACTAAATAACACGGGAAGTCGATTTGGTCCAATGGATAGGCAGTCAGACTTCAGAATCGTAGTATGCGATTTCAAATCCCAGTCATTCCGTTTGCATTCAAATTTTGACTAATACCCTTGGAAAAAGTATGAATCCCCACATTCCCTCCAGCTATGGGTTACATAATGCACATAATGTTATTCAAAAAACTAAGAGTGGACAAAAAATAATGTTTACCAAAATTGATTGTTCTCACCATTAAATAAACAAACTAAATAACATTTTTGTCCTAATGATGGAAGACATGTTAGGAGATAATATCTACTTGGTCGAGCAACAACCCAAGTTTGGCACAAGGCCATTTTTTTTTCTTGATAAGAAAACAAGACTTGTTGGGAGATGTATTCTTCCATCTCAATCAATTTGCTAAATTAACTTTTACAAATTCATCTACTAAGATCTCGTTTGTTTGTTTGTTTTAGGTCATTTTATGCAGAGAAAAATAATTTTTCGTAAACGTTATTTTTTGTCCACACTTAGTTTTTTTAGTAACACAATAGGCAATATTTTATCCCTAGATGGAGGGAATGTAAGGATTCATACCTTTCCCAATGGTATTAGTCAAAATATGAATACAAATGGAATGATAGGGATTTGAACTCATCTACTACGATTCCAAAGTCTGACTGCCTATCCACTTGGCCAAATCGACTTCCCCTATTAAACTCTTTTCTGAACTCGCTGCCTCATAACATTTGAATAGAGTTAATGTCACACAAACAATGACTAACTTTAAACTAATCCTGTGAGTCTGTTAAAATAACTGGTGTCTGCTTGCAAGTCACTGTAAATCAGAAGTGCTTTCTCGCAAATAATTGCCTTCAACACTGTATACTCTGCATCTGGGATTTGGTTATTGTATAACCAAACCAAACCAACAACAGTTCTCTAATTGCTTTGCTGGGTTCTAAAGTGTTAAAATAAAGAACACAGGCTATTCAGATTTCCATGGATATTATCAAATTTTAAGAAGTATGAAATGTTTTGAAATTCTAAAAGTACTAATCGAACTATTACCCTCATCTATAATATTCTCTCTCACATAATGTTTTGGCCAAATCACCCTATAATATAAAATGGTCCAATTAGTTCTTTAGAATTCATCATATCATGTCATTCATATTTGGACTAATATACTTGGGAAGATAGGAGTTCTCACATTCCCTCCAGCTTTGGGTTAAATAGTGCATATTGCATTATTCAAAAAACAATGTGTGGACAGAAAATAAAGTTTACCAAAAATGATTGTTCTCAGCATTAAATGATCCAAAAACGTTGATATGCTGTAAAAAAGACAAACAAACGAACAAACAAGCAAACAAATAAGGAATATGGCAATGTAACCTTGTGGATTTAACATGACTGGGAAACTTATTAGGCGCAATATTACTTTAAAAAAAGTCACTCCTTTCAATATAGTGCACAAAATTCCTGCTTTTTATTTCAAACATCTTGTGATTGTTGATAGTAGAATGAAATATATTAAAAAATGTGTCATCTTTCTCTTGAATGTATGTAGAATAGAATTCTAATATTGGAAAAAACTAAATAATTTTTCTTACAAATCATCATTTGTATCGAATTTTATATATGAGTGACTGATTTATAATGTGTTTATTTCTGAGATGTATGTTGATGATATACATAAATATCTAAAATCAAAAACAATTTGTCATACATATAAAGTTAGAACTATTGTGCCTTTGTCTTTCTTTCTTACTTTTTACTTTTTTTATTTATTTACTTAGAAGTATTTCCCGGCTTTGCCCGGGAGCTTAAAAAATAAATTATTTCACCGTTATCTACAATGAAACTCTATTTATAGTAGTTTAGTAAAAACTGAAATGGTCAAATCTCTCAATTTTGACCCCAATTTTGACTCCTTCGCAGTTATTTTATCCAGTCCAAAGCTAATTAAAAAGTTTCCCCGGTCTAAGTAACCTATAATTAAAATTTCAAGTGATTAGACCCAAAATTGGCTGAGTAGTTTGGTAGGGATCGCAAAGGTCAAATCTTTCAACTTTGATCACTTACGACCTAAATTTTCATCCAAAAAGCAATTAAAAAGTTTGCCTCATGTTTGAATACCCTTAATGCCAAATTTCAAGTCTGTAGACAGAAAACTTAGAGAGGAGTTTGGTAGGGAAAATTTAATACAGACAGACAATTTCACTTTTATAGATATATAATTTTAGTTTTTTTTCTGCTTGTTAAATTCTGACAGAATTCCAAATGTTATTCAATATGCAAAGTTAGCTATTTTTAATTTTGTTACCACGCTTTTTGGATTAACATTAATATTGTGGAGCTGTTGTTTTTAATTAAGAAATTATTGAATCAATCGGCATAGAAGGCACTTGGTGAATTAGTCTCCCAGCTATGTGTGAAATAGTGCAATTACTGTTCTCTAACGACCTGTCAACAAAATGAAGATGTTTGCTAACAGGCTATTAAAGACACAAGTTGTACTCTTAAACCCACAGCTTGAATAGAAAAAGAACATTCATGCTGAGAACTGTTATTTTTGACAAAGATTTTTATTCAATTCAAAATAGCTCAACTTAAAAAAAAATAAGTCAGATAAGTGAATTACTACACAAAAATCACTATAATAAAACTTGTTTTTATAGTATTAGAAATTATATTTTGAACCATATTTATTGCTTTGTGTATTAATTATGAAGACTATGGTCCTCATCTTTGTATTTGGGAATTTAACAAATACAAAAATGAGGATTACAGTCTGCTTATTAAATATATGAATTATTTTGCCTCATCTCAAGAATTCATAAAAAACAATATTTATTATTATCCACTCTGTCTTATTTGATAAAACAGTATTCTTATATAACTTGTTAGGTGCTAATAAGAAATTTTCTACACTTTATTTTATATGAACTTGATTTTAGATTAAAAATGAAAAAACTTTTAAGATTAAAAGGCTGTAAACTCATAAATACATTTTTTCTAATATTTATTTGAAAATCATTTTTAAACAAAGCTTTTGTTTTTTATCTAAAATATTTTTACTACTGCTTTTTATTTTAAGGCAGCAAAGTTGGAGGAGTGGTAAAAGATTGGACTCTTAGTCACAGGCAGATAAAGTATGTTAACAAGGGAGTATAGCTCATCTAGGTGTAAGGATAATAGTGATTCCAAAATCCTGAGTAGATAAAATGCATCAAGGAGAGTGACTTGTCTAGATGAAGGATAACACTGATTCAAAAAAGTCCAGAAAATCCATGAGCACATAAAACTGGCCTTGCTTTGGTGCTCGACCAAGCAGGGGCAGACTGAGCCTTGGGAGAAGCCCATTCTTGTTCTGTTAACCATAACTGGGTAGACTTAAAAGATTAAGTTCGAAATTCTGTGTCTCCCAATTGCAACAAGAAGGTTTCCAAGTTCAATCACCAAAGTGTTCATTGGCTGAAACATTTTGAAGATAACAATAACAATGATGAGGACAACAGTCCAAAAAATAGTTGTACAGAAAAAGTTCCATTTATAAGTTTAGAGTTAGATTTTAATTGAATATAAATTCTTCCATTCTTTTTTTTAGAAATTATAACTTGCTTAGCTTTAGATAAGATAGATTAAATGAAGACAATGATAAATTAATTAGGGTTTCGTAAGTACTAATAGATGCTTTTCTGATTAGATTTGTTAAAATTACTTTTGAATGAAAGACAAGTCTAGAAAAGTTAAGCAATAAATGTCAAATTAATATCCATTTAAAAGAAAGAAATAATTTTCAATTCTTTATATTGATTCTCAAATATAGTGAGAGACAAATCATTAGTCAATTTACTTTAAAATCAATCTAAATGGATAATAATTTAATGCCATCAGATAATAGTGGAATTAAATTCAACAGAAATGTCTCAACTCATAGACTAGATCGCAGAAATTTATCTCAGAGTGCTTTTAAGCTAACTAAAAGATTAATTTAGGATGTAATAGATCAGCAAATAATTTGTTTTAAAAGTAATTTAAGCAAGAGATAATACGTGATGATAAAAAGATAAGTTAGGTTTTTACAATGACTTCTTTCAAATGAAAGGTTTTCAACATTTTAACTTGCAAAAGCTATGTAAATGAAATGTTTGACCCTTTTTTTATAATAGATGAATTGAAATAGACAGAAATGCATTAACAGATATATTTTAGCAATTAATAATTTATTCAGTAATTTAAACCAGGAATTAAGAAACTCATCAGGAATTAGAAAAAAATACAAAATAAAATAAGGTAACAAGAATATATAGCTAACGATTACATGTATATATATATATAATCTGAAGATATATACACATATATATATTGATATATATGTATACATACATATGTATATATATATATATATGTATATATATATATTTTTAGTTACATTCTAGTTTTTATTGTGTTTTGATCTGATGTGATTATTTTGTTGTTGTAGTCAAGATGAATTTTATCTTTGTGTTTTTTTTCACATGCTCTTCACAGGATTTTTTATAATATTTCTGAATAAAGATATTCTGCCTATATAGCTATATATATATATATATATATATATATATATATATATATATATTTACACAGGTTCTTAGTGGTTAGGAAATTATATAACGATTTG
>JAYKTE010478627.1:0-10133 GCA_036873565.1 Xipholeptos notoides | reverse complement strand
TCCTAGATGCCTGTCTTACCAAAGACTGAGGGTGCATCTACCTAGTGATTTAACTGCGCCCCCAGACACTAACCTGGGTATTTCCACGTCCCAGCGCAAAATACGGTACCTGGTATTCATGAATGGTCACCCATCTAAGTAGTGACCAGGCCCAACATTGCTTAACTTCTGTGATCTGACAGGAATCGGTGTCCAACGCGACTTGGACATATATATATATATAAAATGAAGTAATTGAGCCCTTACATAAGATAAAAAAAATATCTTAATGAATTTAAAAGGCAAGTTTTATTACTTTTCATATACTACTGGATTCATCATCATACCATTAATAATGTTCAGTTCACTTTAAGAATATTTAAAATAACTTTAATAAACTTCATTAATTATATTAAGTTTTATTTTTAAAATCAAATTATTTCTTGTACTAAAATGATATATTTTCTTGCAGGGCAAGAAACAAGTATTATTTATCTAAAAAGTATTTGATTTGTGTGTGATTTTTTTTCTTTTTTAAAGTCAATATGAATGTATTCTATTTGTTGGCTTCCAATCCATCAATAATGTAATTATTCATGAAGTTCTATGACAACTTCTTTGTCTGCTTTAAAAATATATGAATAATAAGAAAACAAAAAAAATCAAGGATTTACACATATTGACTGACATCTACATTGCTAAGATTTTTTTCTCGAAATAGTTAAAAAAAAAGAAAAAAATTAAATCAGAAAATGATTAAAAAAAAAGAGTGGTGGGTATTAATTTTGCTAGATAAAGTTTCTTTGGGTGAGATTTACACTCAATGCATGAATTCCCTCTTTTTTATTCACTGTCTCTCCATCTCTCTCTGTCTTTCTGCACACTACAACACTTGAACTGATGCCAGAATCCATTTGTGTAATTTAACTGTGATGCAATAAGCCTGTAGAATTCTAAATGACGATCTTCATCTCTCTTTCTGTCTCTTACTTCCTTGTTTTTCTCACTCTTATCTCATAGCTTGTTACTCTCTCTCGTTCATTTTTCTCTTAGTTTTAGTTGCTTCTTTGCCCTAAATGTTTTTCATCATTCCTTTTTTTTTCCTCACATAAAGACTCTATATCTCTCTCTCTTTCTCTCAAGATTCTTCTGTTTCCTTTCTTTCTTTTTGTCCCCCTCTTTCTCTTCTTATCCTGCATTCATTCTTGTTTCTTTCCACCCAATCTTTGTTTCACTCATTCAAATCTTTTTTGTTTTTCATTTTATCCTCTTTTTTTTCTTTCATCTAGTTTTGATTTTCCATACCCTCTGTTCCTCATCAATCCCCTATTTTCTTTTTTTTCTTACTTTCTTCTACATAGACAAACTCACCTGCACTTTTTCACCTTTTTTCTTCTTTTTTCTCACTTTCCTCTTACTTTTAGCTTTCTTTCCTCCCCCTCCTTCTCCAACACTCTTTCCTCCCTTTTTCTCCATCCTCCTTCATATTTTCTTTCTTTCTCTTTTTAAATGATTATATTGAACCCTTCAATATCAAATGCATTGCAATGTTTTTCTATACAAATCAGCAACAATAATGACAATGACAATAAATTCCTGGAAAGATAAAAAAAATCTAAAATTTATTTCTGCAGATATTCATTCAAACTATTGGTCAACTAATGAATTCTTGTCTAAGTAATTTGTAACAGGAAAGAAAGTGTAGAAGTGTCGGTGGTGGTGGTGGTGAGAGTGGTTGCCGGGAGTTTTAAGAAAAACAAAGCTAAAAATGAAACAAGCAAAGGTTTTATTCATAATAATCAGCTACAAGGAGAGAACCTTAATGTTAACAATCTTCAACCCTGAACTTATGACCTTCGTTGAGTTTTTGTTTGCCATCTTGTGTTATTCTTCTGACGACCTGGTTTCACTTCCTCTGCACAATTAAATTTCTCTAAGGGAGCAAGTTTATCCAGGGAATGTTGCATGCTGAGTGCTCTGTCGGAGTTGGCAAGGGACAAGCGTGAAAATGTGCATGCATGGTGGTGGTGGTGGTGGCGCTAGCAGTAGTTGTGAATCCCTCACTGATTGAACACACACACACACACACACACACATGGATGAGCTCTGTATTGTGTGTAGCAGTTTTGAAGGCTTACAAAATCTCTCGAACATTTCTTTCCAAGATCAGGATCAGGACCTTAACTTCCCTATTGATTTTGCTATCACAGCCTCTGAGCAAAAATTGGTGTTGGAAGTGGTTGTAGTGGTGGCTGTGGTAAGGTATCTGTTGTAGATGAGGCATCGCCGGCTCAGGGGATGAGGGAGATAGTGAGACTTTACAGGAAGAGGGGTATGATTTATCCCCCTGTTTGCTGTCTTCAGTATGCAAAAGGAAGACAACATTGCTAACAGTGTGCTGCTGCTGATTCTCCTCCCTTCGCTTTGCTCCTACACCCCACTTTATCCCACCCTACATTGTCATAGTCCGTTGACTGCCATAAGAGAAGTTTTTTGTTGTTTTTTTTTCCTACAGGTCTAACTCAGCTCATTTCTTCATAGAACAATACACTTAAGAGTTTCTATTGTTGCCTCATAACACGTCCTCATTGGAGCGGGGTTCTACAGAAAGAAAAGGGAAGCTTCTTTAGGTTTCATTTAACTTCGCTTTTCAAATATTTTTTTTCTGTTTTTTGGTTGAGTTATTACTGAATTATCATAATTTTCTTTTTTATTATTTCATTAGTATAAATTTTCATTCTTTAAGGCTTTTTTTTCCCATTTTTATTAATTCGTTAAAATTTTTTTTTCTTTATTTAAAAAAAAGTAAAAACAAACTTTATCTTTTGTTTCTCTGACACTTTGTTCTCGTTCTCTTAATCAGGATTTCCTCAAATCAAATTCCTGTTTAAGGCACTCGGTTTGCCCTTTTATTTTTTATTTTATTTTTTTAAAAATGAAAATGACAACGAATCCCCCCCTCCAAATAAAACCTTTTTTGAATGATTATTATTATCATCATCATCAACATTGGCATCCTCATCCTTATAAACATGCCAGGATGGGTTCTTAAGTTTTTTTAATATACTTGTAAAATTTTACATTACTGCTCTGTTTCAGAATAAGATCTTATCTTTAAATTGCTTTTAGATCTATCCAAAGTGATATCTCTATTTATGCCTTAGCAGTAAAGGTCCGAAGGCAATTATCTCCCCATATAAATCTGCCTCTGTATACACTTACATACATCTAGATGGATGCACATTAATGTATGTAAATACATATGAAAATATATTTCTTAGCAGTGAAAGCTTAGACTATTTAATCATAAGATATCAAGTCAAATTTTCATTCAGCTTATTATTACACATGTATTTTAGTATATTCAAATACCCTACAAAGTTTTGAGTTATTATTTCAAATTAATCTGTCCTATTCATATGTACACTAACTATATTGATAGACATGTTACTTTATACTTCTATTCACTCGTAGACTAATTACATTTATAGACATGTTACTTTATCCCTCTATTCTTATTTATCTAACAATATACTTACAAAAACCGATATTGGATATTTGCTAGGTTCCACCATTTTATAATTGCAAAAGTTGATGTTATAAACCTTTAGATTTACTATAAAACTGGATTTGATAAACTCTTAAATTATTTTATAAAATGATATTTAATTTAAAAAATCTGGTATGATTTAAGGAATATTCTATAAATGGATGTAAAAATTAGAAAAATATTAACTACATTCTAAAAATATTTTCTAATTTTATAAAATATTCAACCACAATTCAAAAAAATATAAAGAACTCAAACTACTTTACTTTACTAATATTTTGGATAACAATCCAATCAGACATATTTTTTAGAAAAATGAAACCAAAATATTTTTTCAATATATTTTCTTCAAATTCCTAAAAAATAGTTGTAGTACTACTCTGTGCTTTGTGTGTTTTCAAATGTGTTAATACTTTTTTTATTATTATCAGGAAAAGATAATAATAATAATAAAAAATAAGTTTAATTAAGAAAAATCTTTCTAGGTTAACAAAAGTATTTTAAAATTTCAATTTCTAAAAAAATCTTTTGGAGCTTAGTATTTATAGAAGAGAAGAGACGCTGACATCAAGAAAGGGAATTTATCCAAGTCTTTACCAAGACTAACAAATGTCTTGACCTTGTCAAATGCAATGTTGATACAAAACAGATGGTGAGATGAACTTGGGTTTTGTACATTGCAATAACTAATAACAGTTTGATACAGAAATTACAATAACAAAACAATCAATGAGGAGGTGTTTCTGGCTTAGATCAAAGCAAATTGAAATAGATTATTTATCTAATTTTCCTTAATCTAGAAGTTGAGAATTTGAAGTTTGAGTGGCTCATTCATCAGTTATATTTTTACTCAGAATTACAACAGTTTGAAAAATAGTCAAATATTTTTACTCCTTGATCTTAGTCACTGGTCTCTTTCAGGAGTTGGTTCCTCCCACATTACATTTGCAAATTGTTAGTGCATAAAAAAACGGTCTTTAATACGAGGTGGTCGCTTATTACAAGGGTCCATACTGCAGGTGTTATTGTTTATGCATTTTCAATTTGTTTCAAAATCTTTATTTCCAGATTTTTGGCTCATGAATAATACATTAACAGTTTGTTCTCTTTTTGTCAGATTCTAATATATATAAAAATATACATATCTCCAGATTCTGTAATATATGACAAAATAAAAAGAAATTCAATATGAAAACCCTAAGTTAGTGTGGAAAATGTATTTCTATTTGCCTTTCAAATAAATAAAAAAATGTTACAAATCCCGTTTTGATTTACAGATTAAACGTCATTGGGAATGTGTGTGTGTGTGTGTGTGTGTGTGTGTGTGTGTGTGTGTGTGTGTGTGTGTGTGTGTGTCTTTGTATGTAAAGATTGAATGTCACTAGATCAAATACTTGCTATGTTATTATTATTTATTGGATGATTGAAAAGTTTATCTCTTTTTGTCAAAACTCACTTGTAATTTTCTTTTCTTTATACATATTTTGTATAGGAATATATATATATATATATATATATACACACACACATACACAGATCAATATATTTTTGCTGGTTGTATAAATTAGCATCCCAAAAGACTAGAATACATATTAAAGCTTAAATCATAAATCTTTTTTTACTTCAAACAATGCATAAAAATAGAATGAATATACAAGCTGTTGTAACCTTTCTCTTGGTGTTTATGCTTGCATAAATACACTTAGTCAATGTTCAAAATCATTTTTCACAAATTTTCAGGATAATACCATTAGTAAAGGTATGAAACTTGTTTGTTTGTCCCAATTATAGGGGTAAATAGTACAAAGGCATAATGCAATAGTTGCTTGAAAAATTTACTTTAAACTAAATACCTAAAATGGTTGATTTGCCATTACACTTTCACCAGATACACATGTATATCTTGTTTTTTATTTTAAGTAAATTCCAAAGTAACCTTAAAAAGCACTTAGAATGATCAATTTCTACCATGTCCAGTACTTTTGAGCAAATACTTTTAGGAAATGTATAAACCCCTTCTTCTCCTGTTTAAGGTTAAATTGCACATTCTTCTAACAGTTGGTTTACATTAGATAAAATTTGTTTAGAAAACTTGTCTCCGCATTTGACTACTTTAAAGATTAATATGCTATTAAACTAAAAAGATCTAATGTTTACCTTTTGTTTTATTTATGGTAATAAAACTTAGTATTATTGCTATCTATAAAAATAAACAGGAGTCCAAAGTTATTGGTGGTCACCTGCTATCTGAAAAAAAAATTTTCTATGGTTTTTCTTTTTACTTTTAATTTAAATTATTAGTAATAGTCTATTACTCCTACACTGAATTAGTTGAGGTAAACTATTTATTATAGATAAAAGCTTGATCAATATAGATGGATATAAATAAATATGGGTAGATTGTATATGAATCCCTCAAACTATTGTCAACTAATTTTCAAATGGCTATAAGATAATGATAATCCTCAGAATATATTTCCTGTTTCTCTATAGCATTCTCTTCAGTACCAACAATGGAATCTTTTGAAATCCAAAATAGAATCTTTTACATTGTGGAATGGTTCATGTTAGTAGTGGTGGCAGCATTTGATCAATGCTGTAATTTTCTTGAAATAAATAATCGAGGAATTGATTTTCTGTTGCACTTACCTTTTATCTTTAAAAATCTCTTGGGTATAAACCTATATTAACTATTGGATCCTTTCATTTCATTCCTATGTACTTTCAAAAAAATGTATATTGTTAAAATTTTCTATAGTGATTTGTATCTATTGTATTTTTTGTTTTGTTTATAATAAGTTTTGTGAAATTGATTTATCATTACTTACCTGATATAAAAACTTGGGGAATGTTTTGTTTGTTGAGGAAAAACATTTAAAAAGAATACTGGTGAGGATTAAGTTCATAACATCATCTAATTTCACTTAGTTGTTCATAACAAATCTTAATTTTATTTTTCAAAATCCTTGATATGATAATAGTAGTTAATAAGCACAAGTAGATTAGATAGGATAATATTAGGACATTTTTTGAAGATCTTAATATAAAGAAAATCAAACAACATTTCTCCTGAACAGTTAGGATTAAGTAGTCTGTTGTTGGTTTCATTATTCTAATTAAGATACTCCTATTCCATTGATAATTTGAGGTTAATAGAAGGACACGTGTAATTTACATGGTTATTGCGACTTAATTTACAACATTTATGTTTTAACTTGGCTTTATGCCAAGATATAATTAAAAATAATATATTTATTATACAGTGTTATATTATTTGCAAATACATAGCGATAAGCAGTCGGACTTCAGAATTGCAATATGTGAGTTTGAATCCCAGCCATTTCGTTCACGCTAATATTTGGACTAATGCTCTTGGGAAAGGTAAGAATTCCCATTTTCCCTCCAGCTATGGATTAAACTGTTTATTGTGTTATTAATAAATCTGGGTTTAGACAAAAAGTTTATCAAAAATGTTGTTCTTGGCATTAAATAACCTAAAAAAGGTTGATATGCCATTAAAAAAACCCAAAAAAAACCCTAAAAAACAAAGAAATACATAGTGATATGTTACTAGAAATAGAAACTATAGCTACATCTATACAAAATTACTATGTTGATATATTGAGAATTTTGTAATGGTAAATTTTATTCGGGTCCTTTCTTTAGCAATTGATTCAATTAAATGAAATTAGAACAGCTATTTTTCAGACTGTTGTCCTCATCCTTACCAACAGTCAGAAAAATAGATGTAAAAATTATCAAGCTTCATCTCTAGCATTCTGAAAAACCATTAATGATCTTAATTACTATTATCACTCTGCCTGTACCTTTGTCAACCAAACCAACATTCCTCAAAGAGACATTATTGCCAATAAACTGCTTGGCCACACCTCATGACTTTCTGTTGTTCAATAGCTATGAAAGTATTAATACCAAATAGATTGTTCACTTCCTTCTTTTTCATATGTGTTGAAGGAGAATTTTGTTTGTAAAAAGAGCAATAAATGGTCTGCGTCCTCATCTAATTTCTGAATTTCTTCCAATTAAATATTGGAAACATAACGGTTGAATTAACTAACTGAGGGACAAGCAGAATTATAAAAGTGATTGCTTTATAGCATATTTTTCTTACAACTTATTCAGTATTCATTTACTATAAATTTTCAATATGAAAAACATTATTTGGTGTATATATATAATTATTGCTCATTATAATCAATTAAATTTACCTCTTCCTCATCACAGTTTTTTCTATTTTTTTTGTGAACTAAATATAATGTTTTTGCTTGTTTTTCTTTGACTGCCATTTAGGAACAAGACTTTTTTGTAGAATATTAACTAAATTCTTCAGTTTTTAATTCAAAGGCTACTTCCTTTTAAAACAATGAGTTTCTTTGTTGCTGCACCTGTTTATGTGCCACTTGAAGAGAATAATATTAATAAAAGTTAGTTTTTGGTTTTGAAAAAGAAAAGTATCTAGGGTTGCTAAGCAAACTGGGTTAATTAAACTTACCACAAATTTATTATCAGTTAATGTTTTGTCATAGATTTTTTTTTCCCAACAAAAGTAAGTGAAAATTCAAGGATTCAATACTTATTGTTAAATGTATTAACAATCACCTCAAAGCTTTTTGGGACATCCTGCTTATAAATTTCACTTTTAAACTCATTGTCGGCGCCTACTCCTGTCTGAGTATCAGGGGTATCTCTCTATCCTATCTATTAGTGAAAAATAGTATGATGTTCAGGGGAATATTGCTAAATGTTTGCTAAATTTTTTTCCTTTCACTAAGTGAAGATTATAGAATGAAAAATCTTGAGCAATGTAGATCTTTGGGTCTGCAGCCTATTACTAAAATTTTAAAGATTTAATTTAGATATTCTAATGATTTTTGTTGTTGTAATGTATTAAACAATGTTTTAACCATAAGTGTGTGTGTGTTTAGTAAAGAATTTATTAGAAAATGTCACATAGTGACATTTGTAATGCAGGGTGGTGACTCTAAGTTGAGGTCAATCTCTGGCTGCAGAATTCATTGTTTTTCTCCAGGGTTTGAAGTCCACATGTTTGTGGAATGTAAATAGAACAAATTAGTAAAGTGAAAGACAGGGAATTAGGTGATGCCACTTGAAGAGTGAGTTTCAAGAGTTATAAGTTAGTAAAGATCCATTTCATGCTCTCCCACCTTATTCTCTGCATATGTCTCTTTTTTATTTGTGTTTATGAAATACAATAATAAACAAAATTTCCTTTGGTAAATATTTGTTTATCTTAACCACTCCCCATTTTTTCACTTGTCTGTACATGTATTTTTTAAGAGAGAGAACTCAATTGAAATTATATATATATATATATATATATATATATATATATATGTGTGTGTGTGTGTGTGTGCATATGCATTTGCAAATATCAGGGATACTAGGTATTGCTAGGGCAAAATTCACAATAAAAAACTTCTACAAATTTCTTCCTCATTCTGAAAAGCAAAATCATGACTTATCTTGCTCTTTCTGCTTAACCTCATCTTAAAACCAAGAAAATGGTTTCGGTTCTTGAAAAATGAAAATTTATTAAAGAAATCCAAAATTACTAAGTCTTGCAAAGTTGTTGTTTTTCCCTTATGATTCTATTCTCCTCCAAATCAGAAAATTAATTTTAAAAAAAATAATTTATGAAGGATTCTTGTATCATTCAGAAAATAATGGGTAATAATTCAAAACCAAACTATACAAAGGAATTAGCAGGTTCTAATTACGCATATTAGATTTGTTCAAAGACCTATCATTGATAACCAATACATGACCAAAGGAATTGATACACACACAATCTTCCTTTCTTTTTCTCTTTTCAAAATTGTCTAAATAGTTTGTGGAAAGCACCACATATTTGAAATGTGGAGCAACATTTTTTTACAAATAGCTCTTGCTATTTTTGATGTCTTTAACTTTTATCCTTCCATCTTTTGTTTTTCATGCACTTGTTACTGTTTTTGATTCTACCATCATTTAAAGGAAAATTATAGTTGTTGTGTTTGAATTAGATGCAGGTGACGTGTCAAGATCTTGGATTAAAAGGAATTTGTTTTACCACAGGGTCAGGTTTTTTGTATTGTGAATAAAATATTTTGTAAGGTTTTCTGGTTTTTATATGTATGTTGACATTCTTTTACATACCATCCTTTCTAGGGTCTCTAGTTTTTTGTTCCAAACACCAATGTATATGATGGTTGTTCGAAAAATAATGCTTCCTGCTTTTTTTTAATTCCACCTAAATGGATAAGGGGGGATTGCAAATTGCATTGCTCTGATGACTGTACTTATGCATTCATGACCTGAAAGTTTCATCACTCTGTTGCAAATATTGATTGTATTGTAACGTTACTCTCCAGGGGGGTAGATGCGTTGATCAGCCCCTCACTCCTTCAGCCACGCCCCACACGACCACTCCATGGGGTCCGCTCCCTTGCATTTTGCTCACCCTTTCACTTCCGCGGGTGAGATACCTAAGGCTGAGCACACTTGGCCCCCTCGCAGTCTCTTCGGCGGGCGGAGGGGCTGTCCTTCCAACTCCCCCTTCACTTGGCTCCTCGATGATCGTCCA
>JAYKTE010478516.1:0-10133 GCA_036873565.1 Xipholeptos notoides | reverse complement strand
TGTAAACGTGTTCGTATAATATATGTTTATTGTTCATAACAACATTGTGTTGTTGTCGTTCATTTGTTTTACCCGTTTGTTACAGGGAGTCCATAAATCCGTGTGCACTTAAAAAAGTATAACTTTATCTGTATTTACGATAGAAATAATTTGTAAAAAGGATTTGACAGAAGTGAAAAATATATATTTTTAAAGGTTTTATTAAAATTTTATTCAAGTTTCCGCACGTCCTCCGTCATTAGCAATACAAAGGGTAATACGATTTGGCAGTTCACTGAAAACATTTTTTTAGTCATCTAAAAATTGTTACAAATTTTGTGGTGAAGAAATATTCAATAACTCTAATCAAAACTAGGTACACAGAACTTTATAGAAACTTTTACAAATTATAATCCGCAAATACAAATAAACTTATAATTTTTTTAAAGTGCACTCGAACTTTATGAACAGCAAGTATACATCATATCTGTTAAAATCACTCCATTGAATTATAGTGTTTGTTCGAGCGTAGAGCGCTCAACTCTAAGCGCCGTAAGGTCAAATCACGTTGAAGGCACTGGTTCCTGTCAGATCACCGAAGTTAAGCATCGTAGAGCCTGTTCACCCCTAAGATGGGTGGCCAATTAGGAATACAAGTTACCGTACTAGGCCGATCGGTGGCTCTTGGCATGAACAGTCGAATCCATCAACGACTTCGAACTGAATGACATACCCTCTCTACGCACCCAATCCCTCGCATGACTGACCAGGCGAGCTGCTTAGCGACTAAAAATATCTTCGAATAGAGTTACCTCGTTGGCTGATGGCTTAGTGTCTCAGAATACTCTGAGATCGCAGAAAACTCTATAAATAACAAGAAGATAATCCGATCCTGAACAGGTAATGAGAAGTCTTCCTGCTCAACAATAACAACAACTCTATGCGCCGGTGTAGTATGACGCCTACCCAAATCATCGTTAGAAAACAATGGGGCTAAAGCGTCACAACTCTTTCTTACAATACTTATTTTACTTCCAAGCTACGACTGATTTGTTTGTTCAGTGGCATATAAACTTTACAGCCATTTAATATTGAGAATATTTTTTTCGTTAGCATATTCTTGCTATTACACTTGTACTATTTAATGCATTCATACATTTTGCATTGATACTAATCTGTAGGGATGCCCACTTGGGGCTGTGGATAGGCAGCTGGACTTCGGAATCGTAACACTCGAGTTCGACTCCCAGTCGTTCCGTTTTACCCCCCCCCCAAAAAAAATAACAAGCCAAAAACACCCACAAAAACAAACAAAAAATAATCGCCCAATGACTGCATGTGAACACACTGATGATGCCTTCTGGGGTAAGCCGACCACGTATGGCTCCAACATATAATTTACATGGGCCTAGCGAGGAAAGAAAAATGAAATTACTACCTTGGTATCATGAACAAATTCTTAAATATGTATACGAAGCAATTTTACTTTTGTAACATAGTGTGGGAGTTTAACCCTTTCTGAATGTCTCCTTCCTTTTTTTACTAACAACAGACAGTTGGGGCCATGCAAAAGGTTAACCATACTGTCTTCTCTCTTTCTCATTTGACAGCCTCCTAAGCTGATCAGTAGGGCTGTGATAGTATGCTTTTATTAAAGAATATTCTTGTCACAGCCCTATATATATATATATATATATATATGTGTGTGTGTGTGTGTGTGTAAAAGGGACCTTGTTTGTCTGAACAAACTACTTTGGTAATATTTGGTCTAGAGACTTGAAATTAGATATATTGAGTATTTGGACCTGTGGAACAAATTCGTTTTGGTTTTGAGCCGGAAAATACCTGTTACGGTGTTGAACGAGAAAAGTTAAATCGTTACGGGCTCGTAGCGTCCGCTGTGTGTGGGCTACCTTGGTAATTGGGGTGTTGATTTAACTGCAGTTCACTAAAATAATATTTGGTTT
Source organism: Xipholeptos notoides (assembly GCA_036873565.1). NCBI lineage: Eukaryota > Metazoa > Mollusca > Cephalopoda > Idiosepiidae > Xipholeptos > Xipholeptos notoides. Next base: position 8,187 of record JAYKTE010478516.1, on the reverse strand, counting down.
TAGAAAATACCCTTAGAATTACAAAAAACGCAGATCAAAATAAGCACAAAAGGAACATCCAAGTAACCCCCGAGCAAGAGAGGGCAATACTTCTAGTAAACATATAAATTACTTAATAAAAAATCAACACAAAAAAGTTAATTAAACAAATAACATTAATTATATTTTTTGGTTTATCAATTTATTAATAATTGATAAACCAAAAAATATACGACTTACCCCCCTAAAAATGAATAAAATAAAATTAAAAAAAACATGAGTAAACAAATAAAATGAACAAAAAATAAATAAACAAATAAAATACGGAAAACCAGAAAGAGAGAAAGAAAGAAAAGAAAGAAAAGAAAAAGAAAAGAAAAGAAAAGAAAGGAAATGAAAGAAAAAGAGGAAATAAAAGAGAAAAGGAAAGAAAAAACAAAAAGAAAGAAAAAAGGAGAGAAAAAGAAAAAAAAGAGAAAAGGAAAAAGAAACAAAGGGAAAGAAAATGGGAAGGAACGAAGGAAGGAAAAGAACGAAAAGAAAAAAAAAGAAAAAAGAAAAGAAAGAAAAAAAGAAATGAAAGTAAAGAAAAGAAAAAAGAAAGGAAATTCAAGAAAAGATAAAAAGAAAAGACAATAATAGAATAGAAAGAAAAGAAAAGAATAGAATGGAAAGAAAAGGAAAAAAAAGAAAAGAAAAATTCTGTCTCTAAAGCAAATCAAAATGGCATCCATGTTGTTCATTCTTAAACTTCGGTTTCAACTCCTGATTAATTCTACAAAGAAGTCGATTTAGATTTCAATTATATTCGCATTATATTTGTACTTGTCATGTTAATTCCACTTCGGATTCTTTTTCGTCCGCTTTTTCTCAATTATTTCTTAAATTTTTAAATTTCTAATTTTGATTATCTTTTGGATATAGGAAAAAAAATTTCAAAATAAAAAAAGTTGTAGAGCTAAGAATACGGGAATGGTGCCATTAAAATGAGCAACCTTTTTTTTTTTTTGCTTCAGAATTTATTTGTTCACATAGTCACCACTATTCCTAATACCCTTTTGCCAGGGATGAAAGAGGCAGCTTATTTTCGTGTCCGGGTGCTCTTTGTCACTCAGATCCCTGTCGCTATTCTGAAATCGACGAACCCATCTCCCAACTACTCTAACATCAACTACATTGCCTTCTTAAATGTTCAACATATGCCGTTGATTGGTTAAATTTGTTCTGCATGGAGGAATTCAATGACACGTCTCTTCTTCCGACCCATATTCATAACAGGGTAGCTTTCTTAGTGACTCACGCCTTCAATATCAGCAACGGGGAGATTAAGCTTTTAGGTCGTGAATGCATAAGTTCAGTCATCATAACAATGTAATTTGAAATCCCATCTGATCTATTCGAGCGGAATAAAAAATAGGAGGCATTACTTTTGGAATGACCCGTATAAAGTGACAATAACCACCCTTTTTTAGTGATGATTTTTTAAATGATTTATTTCTTTTTAGAGGTCTTATATTTTACAATGTATTTTTGTAGCTTTTCAATGAGTAATTATCTTTCTATTAAGGAATTATAAGGTAGGTTTTTGATTAGTAGAACAAATTAAACGGTTTTACATCTTGTAAGCGACTTCGTGTAATTCCCCTGAACAATAAATAAAAAAGAAAATACACTACAAATAAGGTAAAATAAACTTTTGCTAATTTTAGTAAAAACAAAGGAATCATTTTTTTTATACAATAGTGTATACAAGTAGTAGTTCTCGTGAAAGTTAAAAACAGGAAGAAAGAATGGGATTGGAAGTGTGAGGGAGAAGGGAATTATGTTTTGTAAGAGAAAGATAGAGTCAATCAATGTTCATTGAGGCGTAGCAGTTATGCCGGCTGCTGAATTCTCTCTGTGTGCCTTACGAGTCACGGCGAGCCTCCGAGAGTCACACAAGCTTTTCTCTCGGTCTATCTGGTTGTGTCTCTCTGCTGAAGAAAGTTGTTTTTATTTCTTTTATAGCTATCGGTCGGCTCTAAATTTGAGATGAAAAATATTTTTCTTCTTGCGTCCTGATTGGTCGAAAATTATATTTTTTTTCGAGAGAAGCGTTTACTACCACGTCCGCAAGGATTCTATCAGAGTCCTGGATTTTGACATCAAAGGGTTTGGTAAGGGGTGAATATGGAAATTGATTTTTTGAGACGGACGTGATTGAATTAATTTTGCTATGTGTGTATGTTTAGAAAATAAAAAAAACAGTACAGTCTATTCCTATGGGAATAATTGATCCAACATACGAATAATTTAACATACGACGTAGGTCACAAAACAAAGATGTTATTGTGAATTAATGTTTGGGTTGTACAACGAATTTAATAGTTTTACATAGATTCCTATTGGAATAATTTATCCAACACACGAATAATTTAATATACGATGTAGGCCACGGAATAAATTAAATTCGTATGCAGAGGGGTTACTGTATATAGATTAATAATTGAGAGTTTTCGAATGCTAGAATAAATAACTTAAAAAAAAATGAATGAACCAAAATGAAACATCACCCTCTAAGTTTTATACTTGTCTATAGAGCGTCTAAATACGCGTATGCATATGTAATTGTATGGCTGGGTACGATTATTGTGAGTTATTTACAAGCATGTACCTGTCTGTGATTGGTGTAAATATTTGAGAACATATATATGATTTTACAAGCAGTATTGCCCGATTTGCTTGGAGGTTGCATTTGACCCCTTCGCAGCTACTTTTCCGACTGAAAATCAAATCGAATTTATTCCACAGTTCCGAATACCCAATATATCAAATTTTAAGTATCGAGAGTAAAAAACGGCAATGTAGAGTTTTAGGGACCTGTAGTCATGGAACTTTTGAACAAGTCTTTCAATTGTGAACGGTAAAAGTGTGCAGAATTTGGTTTAAATTGGATCATTGATTCTAGAAGCTGATTTTTTTCGATTATCGATTTTCGATACTTATCGTATGTATTTCGAAACAACGCCTATCTAAGAAAACTCCCAAGCACATGAAGTAGAACTGTGTGAATTTTCAAGAAAATCGGCGCAGCCGTTTTTGAGTCGATAAGGAATAAACTCGGACACACAGACAGACACACTGACAAAGTTTCATTTATATATAAATTTCAATAAGTTTGTGAAAATGATAAACATTCAGTGATACGCTCTAAAAGTATAAAATTGATATGGGAAGAATTTATATTGATTAATGTGGTTAACGATGCTGATGATGGAGATAAGGACATTAGTATCGTTATTCGGGACTGTGATCATAGAATATGAAAATAGCAGCAAGGAGAAAGATGTGATCATTATAAAGATAATAAGCAATATCTCGTTTTAGTCATCGCCACCATCATCACTCTCCTCCCCAATACTACCATCATCGTCATTTACAACAGCATAAGATCCATTACCACTATCAGTATCCTCCTCGACAGGACTTACACTACAATCAGTCGCAGCAGCAACACCAACACTGATCAAATCATGAGCAGCAGAAGCAACACCACCACCATCACAATCATCAGCAGTTGCACCACCATCACAATATTCATTATCTGCAGCAGTACCATCACAATCATCATCAACAGAAGCACCAGCAGCTGCTCCACCACAAACCCCTGCATTCATCATCATCAGTAGCAGCAGCACCACAATCACCAAGAGCAACAGCAGCGGCACCACTATCATCAGCAACACCATAATCACCATCAGCAAAAGCACCTGCACCACAACCACAATTATTATTTTCATCAGCACCAAAATTATCAGCAGCACCAGTACCACGATCACTATCAGCACCTCCACAATCATCACGATTATTATCATCCCCACCAATATCATGATGATGTTAGTAATATTAAAATGATGCTGCTAATGATGATGATACCATATCACTAAATAATGAGCCAGTGAAGTGTAAAATAGGGAAGATAGAGGAAGCGTAAATAATATCTTTCTGTTTTGTTTGTTTATTTATTATGTTTTGCTCTTCCTCGATCCCCTGGGGGGGGGGGGTTATCTCCATCGAAGAGTTTATCTTGGACCTCTTTTTATAGTGATTTCACATTTTCGTAGAGTGGTACTTCTGCAAAAACACTCCTTCATACCCTCCCACTCCTCGCGGTGTTTTTGGTTGTTGATTTCCCCCAGCATCACCACCATTACTATCGCCACTACCACCATCATCACCTGCACCACCACTACTATAGTTAATACCACTATCGCCACAACCATCACTACTATTGCAACAACCACCATAACCATCATCATCATCATCATCATCATCATCATCATCATCATCATCATCATCACATATCACCATAAACACCACTATTATTGCCTCAACCACCACTACTATCACCACCACCACGATCATCACCATCACCATTATGGCCACCACCACGATCATCACCATCACCATTATGGCCACCACCACAATCATCAACACCACCACCATCATGGCCACCACCACCAGTATTTCCGTTTATTCTATTTATCTGGAGTTATGTTGATAGTAACCGGAGACATATTGTTTGCTTGTTTTTGTTTTGTTTTGTTTTGTTGGGGGCTGGCTAGGTAGAATAGCCAACATGTCTGCCTGAATCCAGTGAGCATAGATTATAATATATATTTTTATCTTTTTTTGCCATTATTGGTTTTTAATAGCAGTGTTTCCGCTGGTCTTCCTAAACATGCTGATACACTCATACTAGCATTCATGGACACTCACACAGATATATACTAAAATGCACACAAATTTAGATATTTATGTATATACACCTATTGATACATACTTGACCAAACAGAGTGGGAGTAACAATAATTAGGATGGGCCAACAGCCCCAAAAATAGATGTACAAATTATCAAGGATTGTCAAGGTATCAATGATAAGGATGAGGTCAACAGTCTAAAGAATAGATGTACAAATTATCAAGCTTTAGCTCAAGGATTGTGAAAGTAACAATGACAAGGATAAAGTCAACAGTCTAAAAATAGATGTACAAGTTACCAAACCTTATCTCAAAAATTAGGAAGATAACAATGATAAGAATGAGGTCAACAGTCTAAAAAATAGATGTACAAATTATCAAACCTTATCGCAAGGATTCGGAAGATACAATGATAAGGATGAGGAAAACACTCTAAAAGATATATATGAAAATTACCAAGTCTCATCTCAAGAACTGTGAAGGGTACAATAAGGATGGGGAAAATAGTCCAAAAAATAAATATACAAATTACTAAGCCCAATCTCAAGGATTATGAAGGTGTTCTGTTCCTTTTTTTTCTATACCCCCTCCCACACAGCGAAGTTAATTCAAAGTTAAGTCAATTATGGGCGTTACATAAAAGTCCATTTTCGTATCCACCCCTTACCAAACTCTTTGGGGCCATAAATCATAAAAAAGCGTGCAAACGTGCAGACGTAAGTGTAGACATAAATTGACCAATCAGGACGCGAGAAAGAAAAATCAAACCTGAGCCATTCTACCCGTATATAAACAAGACAACAATACCTTGCTCCCTTTTTCATAGAGACACCCGGACAGAGAAGAAAGGCAACAGGCCTTACGACCAGATGCTAGCCTTTTTGGGCTTGGCGGTCAGTAGCCGCCAACACGGCAAATTACCATAGCTCAACGAACATTAATCGACTCTCTCTTTCTTTTTGATAGCAACACATTATACCCCTTCTTTCTCCCACTTCCTATCTTCCTCTGTATCCGGACTACTACAATATTGTATGAGAAAATATTTCCATAATTCTACTGAAATAAACGAAAGTTTATTTTACCTTAAGTGCAGTGAAAATTTATTTCTTATTTATTTGTTGGGGGAATTATACTAACAATGATAAGGATGAGGACAGCAGTCCAAAAAATAGATGTGAAAATTACCAAGCCTCATCTCAAGGATTAGGAAGGTAGAAACGAGACGGATGAGGACAACAGTTGTAAAAACAGATATACAAATTATCAAGCCCCATCTCAAGGATTGTTAAGGTAACAATGATGAGGATGAGGACAAAAATAGATGTACAAATTACGATGCATTAACTCAAGAATTGTGAAGGTAAGAATTATAAGAATGAGGACAACAGTCTCCCCACCCCCCAAAAAATAGATGTACCAATTACCAAGCCTCATCTCAAGTATCATGAAGGTGACAATGATAAAGATGCGGTCAACAGTGGGAAAAATAGATGTACAAATTATCAAGACTAATCTCAAGGAATTCGAAAGCCCATGATACATAGTAGATATTATTATTTAGATGGTTAGTTCTGGAACATTTTCTATCGGCATCGAAAGTGCATCGAAACCAACGATAGCAACCTAATATTAAAGGCAACAGCAAGAAATTTTCTTTCCAAACGACTGCAAAATAACAATGAAAAAAATGTTGAAACAAAACGAAACATTTTCTTTTACTTTAAGAATTCCTGCTCTTAAACGAAGAAATTATACATTGCTTGAAGGTGAGCAACTATATATATATATTTTTTGCGGGAGGTGGGTATTATATACTGGGTGATTACGCTGAGAATCCTTCCCGAATATTACGTAAATATGACAGGAAACGCACACAAAAACCTATAAAACAAACAATAAAAGCGCAAAGAATACAGTAAAATAAAATGGATTCTGTTTAGGATTTTTCGAGCTATAAGCGCGGAGAGAATTTTGAGCTGGAAAAAACAAAACAAAACGCCTGCCTGTCTATCTATCAGTCTGTCTGTCTATCTCTCTGCTTATCTGCGAACGGATTAGGGGGGATTACAAATTGCATTGTTATGATGACTGAGCTTATGCATTTATGACCTGAAAGTTTTATCTCTTTGTTGTAGATATTGACAGTTTGAAACTCGAAAAAAGCAACCCCAGTCATAATCGTGTTTTAGAAGCAGACAAGCGTCATAGAATTCCTCTATGTTGTAAAAATGGAACCAATCAACATTCACAAGTGGATTTTAAACGTCTACGAAGCCGATGCAGTTGATGTCAGTACAGTTAGGGGATGGGTTAATCAATTTCAGGGTGGTAACAGAGATTTGAGTGACAAAGCGCGCTTCGGATGCAAAAATGAAAAGCCCTGGTATATAAAAAAATAGGTGATATTAATTTTGGAACTTATATACATAAAAATAAGTTGTATTACTTTTGTAATAAACCTCATATAGAAAAATATAGTTGGCATTATTTTTGGAACGATACCCTTTGTTGCATTATTTTTGGGACGACCTCGTATATATAAAAATAGTTGGCATTACTTTTGAAACGGTTCTCGTATACAAAAAATATAGGACGCATTACTGTATATGAACAAGAATAGGAGGCATTACTTTTGGAACAACTACAGAATATATAAAAAGAATAGGATGCATTACTTCTGAAAGGACTACTTTTACAACGACCCTCATATATGGAAACAATAGGAGACATTACTTTTGGAACGACACTCGTATATAAAAAATAGGAGGCATTACTTTGGAATGATCCATAAACACACACACACACACACACACACAGACACATACAGACACACACACACAGAGACACAAACAGACACACACACATACACATACAGACACACAGGCACACACACGCACAGACACACACACAGACAGACGCACACACGCACAGACACACGCACGTACACACACACAAACACACAGACACATACACACACACAGACACATACAGACACACACACACAGACACACAGACACATACAGACACACACACACAGACACACAGACACATACAGACACACACACACAGACACATACAGACACACACAGACAGACACAGATACATACAGATACACAAACACAAAGACACATACACTCGCACACACACACACACACACACACAGATACAGATGATTAAACTGGGTTTTAATTGTTACCCTGTTTTGGAAAGAGCTAGAATTATGACGGAATAGCATTTCGGATGTCTGGGTGGGAATGTGGAGCGTGAATAAGGCGGAATAAGCAATTAGATTTCAATGACACTAGTCACAAGGTATTAATTCAAAATCCGGGGGGGGGGGAGGCTTACGAAGCTGTGGGTCCAAAGGTCTTTATCACCAGGGCTGTGACAATATGCTTTTATTAAAGAATATTTTTGTCATTACTTGACTATTTTGCGATTTTACCATTTCTTTTAATTCTGTAGT
>JAYKTE010478405.1:0-10133 GCA_036873565.1 Xipholeptos notoides | reverse complement strand
TTGTCCTTTACTTTTCCAGGTTTAATAAAATCTTAAGAATATTACTTTTCATGCGCGCATTTTTCCATATAATATAAATTATTAAGCCTCATGTCAATGATTCCAAAAATAAAAAATAAAATGCTCCGTCATTTTGATAAAAAATATTTCAGTCAGATATATAAAATTTAGTAGAGAATAGTTCTCAATTAGTTTGTTATGTGGGAAAAATATTTTTTAATTAATTGCAATCATAACATATCTAAAATATTTTCTAATTTTGTGACAAAAAAGTTTAATGTTTAAGAATACTAATTTTATTTCTTTATACCTTTGTGAAATTAAATTTAATGAAGATTATTAAGTTGAAAATAATTTCTTATTTAAGATTTAATCAATAAAAGTTTTTAAATAAACCATGTAATTGCGAGCCATAATTCTCTTAATATTTGAAAAGACAGAAAAAAATTTTTTTTAAGTATTAAAAAAATAAGAAAAATGTTTTATATTTACTGAAAAAATAATTCATTCAAACTCCCATTAAATCACATCTATAAAATGATCAAAATGAAGCAAATATGAGATGTTATTCAAAAATACGTTTGGATATATACAATACGTCATTGAAAATCAAGCAAAATCATTTTTATCTGTTATGATATTCAGAGTCTTGTGTATTACATGCATAGCAAATGAAGTGATTTTGTGAGCTTTAGGGAGTACATTTAAATCCAGATTTATTTGAATAATAAGTATCTACCTTTCAAATTTTTGTGAGTGGGATAATTGATCTAAACACATTGTCAACGGTTCTTTCATCAAATTATGATACTCTACTCTGGACACACTGAAGTAAACTTCTGGTTAGGGGGTGATGTTAACCCCCATTTTAAACATGAATACTAATATTTCTTTGTTAATTTTAATCTTGTTTGCAAGAGACGAGAAATATTAAATTCTTCGGCAGTGTTTTTCATCTTGTTGACGAGTCCAGGTTATTGAGTCAAAACGAAAAGATTTGTTTATTTCTGATCAGATCTTAACATTGTAATTGCCGAACAGTTGAATTGACGAGAGGCTAATGACAAGATAACAAGCCTTAATTACAGACTTTGGTTATTCCAATGAACTAAGGTTGAGCGGATTGGATTCCGGTGATAATGGAAGGAAGAATAAGTTTGGTCTTCGGGAGATTTATGGAATGTGAAAATAAGATGAACAAAATAATTATAGGAAAGAAGAAAATACAGGGAAAAGAAAGGAAAGAAAATAAAAAAGAACAAGTACAAAGAGGAGAAAAGAAAAGAAAGAAAAACGAGGAAGAAAGTAAAGAAGGAAACAAAGAAAAAAAGAAAGAGAAAAAGAAAAAAAAAGAAAAACAGAGAAAAAGAAAAAATAAATAAAATGAAAGAAACAAAAAAGAGAAAGAAAAAAGATAAAGAGAAAAAAAGGAAGAAAAAAGAAAAAAAAGAAAGAAAGCGAAAGAAGAAACCCAGACAAAATGCAAACAAAAAAGAAGAAAAAATTAATTAAGAAAAAATAAAATATTCAAAAAATCAATTTAAACAAAACAATAAAAAAGAAAGAAAGAAAGAGACTTAGTAAGAAAAAGAAAGAAAAAAGAAACAAAGAAATTGATGAAGAAATAAAAGAATGAAAAGATTAGAAAATAAAAGAAATGGGGAAAGAAAAACAAACAACAAAAGAGGCAAGAAAGAAAAATACAAAGGAAAGGAAAGAAATAAAAAGAAAGAAAGAAAAATTAAGCAAATAAAGCAAACGAAAAAATGTATAAGAATGAAAATGAATTAAAAAGTCAAAGAAAGAAAAAAAAGAAAAGCAGACAAAAAGAAAAAAATGTGCTTGACAGAGACAAAGAAAGAAAATGAAAGGAAGGAAAAGTAGGAAAACATGAAATGAAGAGATAAAGAAAAAGAAAATAAGAAGGAAACACAGAAAAAGGCAAAGAGGGAAAAGAAAAAAAGGAAGAAAAACAAAATAAGAAAGAAAAAAGAATAAAAAATAAAACGAATGAAAGAAAGAAAAAGAAAGGAAAAAGAAAAAGGAAGAAAAACAAGCAAAAGGAAAAGGAAATAAAGAAAAAGTAAAAAGAAAGAAAGATACAATTAAAAAGAAAAAAAGGGTAAGAAACACTACAAAAGAGAAGAAAAAAGGAAAAGAAATGAACAAAGATGGAGATAAACTAAGGAAATAAAAAAGAAAGAATTAGAAAGAAATTACATGCTTTATTTAAAAATATTTCAAAGAAATAACAGGGGTTGATATAAAATGGTTCCTTAAAATGGTTCCTTAACGATTTTAGGCGAGGAGTCCAAAAATAATGTCTGAAGGTGAGGATCGAACTCACAACTAATTATTCATGGCAATTGACTGACACGGCAAAATCTTTCTCCAGTAATCTAACAGGAAAGCAGATTAAATTCCAACTATGCGCGTCTCAATTTTGTTGACTCCGTCTCTTTTTGTTTCAAAGGATTGGCCAATTAAATACAACTTACACCAGGATTGGCATTGATATTTTTTCAGTGTCTTTCTCTCTTTCTTCGATAGCCATCATTTCGAAAACGAGGCTGAAGGAAAACTGGCAGACGATTATTTTGATATCTAATATAATGATAAAAATTAAAGGAAAAATATTTCTCTTATTTATTTATCTGTGAACAAACATAATATTTTCATAATGTTTGGAGGCTTATTACAATGAAATAAATAAGACGCATAAAAAATGTTGCAAACTATGTATATCGTTTAATATTCCGAAGTAAAACTTATTTAAACAATGCACAAACACTTCAAACGTAGCCTACTTTATACACTGTGATACCCCCAAAATAAAAAAAAGAGTTTATATTTATATATATATATATTTATATATCTGAGTGTTTGTGTTAGAGTGTATAAATATGTATGTATACATATATGTGTATTGTGTGTAAAAATGTGTGCATGTTTGAGTGCATTCCAATCTTTATTATATAAATTGCACATTACTTTTTGTATATTTTGCCCTAATTAATAATCATGATAATAATAATGATAATAATAATAATTACTATTATTATTATTATTATTATTGTTAAGTAAATTATCGAGGAAAGGAGTTTGCATTCGCTGACAAAAAGGGATGCTAGAGTAGCAGAGGAGACTTACTGTCACTCTGCCTTCAGAAGACACCACCATTTGCTTACAGATTCTAGATTCTGTTGATCCTGACTGTGAGAGATTGATATAGTAGGGTGAAACCTGAGTAGTGGCACCATGTAGAGTTTGACTGGGATGAAGCAGATTCTGCTGGAGCATCACGAGGATAGTTGGTGTTACTCTGACTCCAATGAAAACTATTGGCCACGAACAGCATGCAAGTACTGCATGTGACCGGTGAGAGAATTAAAAAAATGATGCAGGGTGTTCAAGCACTCAGTTACCTCATATGATAATAATAATACTATGTGGTCACTGTGACGTTAGTGAAAATCGCCAGTCACAAACTTTACCTAAGTGCTGAGAGAGACCAGTTTGACAACTTAAATAAAATTAATAGTGATAATAACAACGAAAGAAGACCCGACATGGTAAACGTCGACGAGAAAGAAAAAGACCTCCAAATAGTAGACCTTGCTGTCACAGTTGACCTCACGGTAAATTTAAAGGAAAATAAAAAGAAACAAGAATTAGCTAAGAAACTAAGGAAAATATGGAAGATAAAACCGGCCTTTTGCCTTACTTAGGTAGGTGCTCGACCAAGTAGATATACCCAAACGACCTGGAATAAAGACTGAATAATATTGGCATCAATGGAGAAATAAATACCCAACATACCCTGCATTTATGAGGACAGCTGGTATGAAAGAGAAAGCGCAAAAATAATCAAAAGGGTATAAACCCCAAAACACACAAAAATCACACCAAGATCCATCTGAAGAAGTAGTTTCCAGAGTAGCCATACTTCATTTAAGTCACTAAATGCAGGTAATTGGTTCAAATATATGTATATATTACTATTGTTACACACACACAATTGCATTAGCGTATTAATATATAGATTTATTTCGTCCTTGTGAACTGCGAACTCAACTCACAAAGTGCATTTTGGTGTAAATGAGAAACTGGTTCCGAAAACAATGTCCTTGCAATTTGTAATATTAGGCGTCAAGTATAAAGTTAATTGAGTGTTTACAATAGGCTTAAAGAGTAGTTTCACTCATTAAAATGTCTGTCAACATCCAAAATTAAGCTTCTAATTAACTGATCGATTGGTTAATTGATTGACTAATTGATTGATTAATTACGAAAAGGAAAAACACAGAAGAAAAGACGATGAAAGAAAAATATTTGCAAGTGAAACTATAATGGATGCTGAGAAGAAAGCGGCAAAATAAAAAATGACAATAAAAGATAAGGGTTTGTTACATTTCGACGGTGGGTCAGTTCGGCCTCAAATTATCACTTCGTCGTTATAGTCAATGTTTTGTTTATTTTTAAAAAAGTTAATTCAGTAAAGTAGTCGTTTAAAGTAAAACAGACTTGTTAAATATTATATTTTCTAAAAATATTTGAATTACTTTTGTATTAATATTCTAATTTCTAACTAACAAACCAACCAACCAACCCATAATCCATCAACCAAACATTTAATCAACTAACGCATGGACTAACCCATCAATCACCCAACCAAAGAACCAACAATCTAATCCATCAACCAACCAACAATCTAATCCATCAACCAACCAACAAACTGACTTACTTTCCAACCAACCATCTAATCCACCAACCAACCGTTTAATCAACCAACCAACTAACCAAAAAAAAAAAACGAGTAATCAACAAATCAACCAATACTCTATCATCAACCAGCCAACAAACAAACTGAAAAAACAACCAACCAACTAACCAATCAACCAAACAACTAAACAATCAACCAACAATCTAATCCATCAACCAACAATCTAATCCATCAACCAACCACATTACTAACCAACCAACAAACAAACAGACTAACCAACTAATCAACTAATCAACTAATCAACAATCTAATCCATCAACTAACCACTTAACCTTCTATAATCCTTCTCTGATGCCAGAAATCATAAATTATGATTTGATACTTGATGTTGATTTTATGGTTAAGGATCCACAATAATTATTTTTGAATTTACGGAAAACGTGTTTGAATGTGTAGTCAAAATAAAAATGGCAATTGGTCTATAAAATACAACGTATAAGTATTAGTAGTAGTGGTAGTAGCAGGAGTATTTGTAATACTAATACCTGTTAGGGTGATTACAGTAATAAAAATTAAATTGGTTCAATTAGTAATAGTTAGAAGAAAAAGTAAGATGATAAAGATGGTAGGAAGAAAAAGAGAAAGAATAAGAAAGAAAAGTACATGATTATTAAGAAGTAAAAAAAGAAAAAGAGAAGTAGAACCAGAAGCAGGCGAGATAAAAAGAAAGAGAAAAGAATGTCGAAAAGGTAGAAAAAAACAAAATAATAAAACAACAATAATGCTTTTTGAAAAAATATGAATCTCCACATGTTTTTGAACTATGGATAAAATAGTGCATCTACATTCACTAAACACTGTGATGACAGAAAACAATTATCAAAATGATGATTTTCGGAATTAAATGATTAAAAACAGTTTATATGCCGTAAAACAAGGTGTTGACATAAAGAAAATGTTAATAAAAATTAATTGTATTTGGCTTTTGGAATTAAATGATCAAAACTAAACAAACAACCGACTTTCCTAAGAGTTACGAGGGTTGTTACTCCAAATTTGGGGAGCGAAAGTCTTAAAGAATTACAACGAAAATATAAGAAATGTCCCTAATGGCTATTTTTTATTTAGTCTCCAAAATTGCAAAATAGTTCGAAGCATAAATTATTTTTTTTAGGATAGCGATGATGTCATTTTCCATTTCTTTCCAGTTAAATCTTAAGTTGACTTTCTTTCAAATCCATATCAATGTCAAATCCAATATCGACTAAAAAAATATCTAAAAAATGGTTTCTTTGAGACAGTAGCCCAGTTGAGGCTGTAATAGTTCAAATCCCACCGGAAGTCACGTTTTAACGAGTGTTCACAGCGTCACTTTTCGACTTAGCGTACCCAGCATGTGCAGGACGTTCTTGGCTCCTACTTTTCCTGTTAGTTTTAGAAGAGTTAAATTTTGTAGGGGGACAGGGCTTTTCTTATGATTATTTAGAAATATATTTTATTGTATTTATTTATTTTCTGTTAACACTGCCTAAACTTTTAGTCTTAGTTAGATTGGGTTTTTAAAAAGTTTTTTTTAAATAACAAGACGTAATCTTTAACTTGTTTATTTATTACTTATTCTGTCAATAAATTTCCTTTTTTTTTTTAAATTTCTTTATCAACTTTTCGGTTTCTTGTGTCCCTATTAATTTTTCTTCCTTCTTCTGATTACTTATTCCATTTATCTATTCTCAACTATAAATGGGAATATCTCTGTGTGTGTCGGTGTGTGGGAGTTTTCGTTTCCTATGGAGTCCACAATGGCTGGGTCGATTTTCCTATAAGTTCATACAATTTTACTTTATTTGACTAGTAGTGTTCTTAGATAGGTGTTGTTTCACAATCCTCCAATAAGTATCGAAAATCGATAATCAAAAAAATCTACGTTAGAAGGAATGATCCAATTTAAACTAAAATTTATACACATTTACTGTCTAGCATTGAAAGAATTGTTCAAAAGTTTCATCATTACAGACCCCCCAAACAACTTTTCAGTTTTTGATCTAGTAACTTGAAATGTTATATGTGGGATATTCGACCCAGTGCAACAGATTTGATTTTGTTTTTAATCGGAAAAATATCTGCAAAAGTATAAAAAGCAACCGTTTTATACTTTAGCAGCTATTTCCACCACTAAAAGCAACATAAATTTGTATTTATATTAAAATAGTCTGTGGTCACCATTCAAAATGACAGAAAATTACAAACTTTCATTTTGAGAGTTATAGAAAAATAAAAAATTCTAAAGAAGACAAAATAAAACTAAAAAAAAAAACAAAGTAATCAAAATAACAAAAAAATATTGAAAGCATCTAATTTTAATCTTGTTCTTCAATTAAAAGCTTTTCTACCACCTATATCCCCCCAGAAAGTAGGTTAAACGATTCATAGAACGAAAACATTTAATCCTTGTATTGATGGTGAAAACATCAGAGCTGATCGATATCGATCTGCAACAAATATTTCCGTTATATACATGGAACAATTCAGATCATTTCAGTGCTTTATAGCAGCGCTTCTTAAACTTTTTAGATTACGAGCCCATTTATGGGTGTGAATTTTTTCGCAACCCCAGAAAAATATTAAATAAATATATTTAATTAACCATACATACAGAACATAAAAAATGTAAATACAATTTGCACAAATGTTGTAAAATTGTATTTATTATGATTACAAAAAGCGATGAAGACAGCTTGTTATGGTTGTAAGGACTTTGTTAATGAGACGGATGTGCTTGTTTTTTTACAGCAAAACAAATTAAATCTTGGTGCAATATTTGACACTGCTGGATGTAAAATCTCTTAACATTTAAACAAATATCACATAAAAAATAATTAATTTCAGAATCAATAAAAATTATTATTATAACAACTCTATTTTGTAAGATAGCAACTCCGATCTGAAAATTAATAAAATCCTGCAATCCCAAGATTTTGCGAAGTGACCCCATTTGGGGCCACAACCCACAGTTTAAGATGCACTGCTTTATAGCATTAGAAAAATGACCTAGCAATGCCTAATAAAAGAATCGAAAAAAAAAAAAACAAGAAAAGCAAAGCTTTGTTTTAATTTCCTGGAAGGAAGAGAAAGTAAATACCAAATGAGGTTTAGAAAAAAAATATGATTAGGTTAAGACGATTATTTTGATGCTCACCGGACAAAAGAACATTTCTCTGGTCTAAGATGAACAAGAAAAATGTTTTTCAAAGATTAAAAAGTTAAATAGTTTAGAAAAATATATTGACAAGACAATCTATACTAGATTGCTTTCATTATCTTTGTTAAAACTTTGCTGAACAGAATTTAAATTTTTTCTTGCTTTAATCATAAAAATCCGGGCATACAAACTAGATTTTCGATGAGTTAAATTATTATTTGAAAAATTTATTTTCGTTAATTAATGTATAACATTTAGTTTAAAATAAATTAATATAAAAGAATACGATATTAAAAGGAAAACATTCAATCATATTTAAAACGCGTTTTTTTACGTGCGTATATATTAGATTAAATTAGTTCGTTTGCTAATTCATGAATAAAGTTTAGTTTGGAATGAATTGAGCGTGAAAAAAGAATACACTATTTAAAGGTAAAATGTATTAAATTATTGCTTGAATCCATTATTTTTAACGGCCATTAACATTGGTTTAAATTAGTTCGTTTTGTTAATTAATTTAAAAGATTTTAATTGAAATTAATTTACGTAAAAAAAGAAAGCAATATTAAAAGGTAAATTTTATCAATCTATTATCAAAGACCACTATTTTCAATGGTTATATACATTATAGTAATTTAGTTCTTTTTATTAAGTAATGTATAAAATTTACTTAGATATGAATTATATGAAAACATAAAAGGCAATATTAAGGGTGAAATTAATGAAATTATTTTTAAGACTCGTTATTTTTAACTGATATATACACTAGTCGTTAGCTAACTCATGAAGCACATGAAAATGATATGTCAAGTTTCAGTCCTGTACCCGACTAGTTAAATGATTACTCTTTACCTGCCATAGAGCACATAGTTAAGACCTTGTGTCGAATCACAGTTTTTGACTCTACTCGTAAATGGTTACTCTTCACCAGCCATAGAGCACTTAAATATGGCCTTGTATAAATTAATTATCTGTGTAAATAATTACTCCTTACCTGCTATAGAGCACATGGATACTATTCTGTGTAAAATCAAAGCTCTGTGCTTGACATAATTACTGTTTATGTGTAATAGGGTACATAAATATGACTTTGTGTGAAATCATAGTTCTTTGTTCGACTGGTTAAACAATTGCAAGTATGATCACCTTCCCGTTCTTTGAGAAAAATGTTTGGTAAATACTAACCCAGCCCAGGCTTGCAAACTAATCAATCAACAAACACTATATAGCCACTCCAGACACGTTATTCACTTCCATCCCCATTATTTCTGGCATCAACGGTATGTTTTCTGAGATTTTATTAGTAAAATATATATTATTTTGATGGATCTTTTATACCTCTTTGTAACTATACAGGAAAGCCTTGCTTTATCCACAACGACCCTCCTCGTCCATGACATCAAAAGTATGTTTAAGAATTTCGATATTTTATCAGAAAAACACCTCTTCTTTCGATGGATCTTTTAATTTCGATGGATCTTTTACAGCTAATTCCAACTAATTTATAGTTTTAAGAAAAAAATGTTCTCAGGAATCTTTGAGAAAGAACGACAACGAAAACACAACGCAAAAACGGAGCAAGAGAATCAATTCTCTTGTGTTTATTAGAGAATTTAAATGTCACGTGGCACTTACTATCATGAAAAACATCTTTAAAGAACTTAGAATGTACATTCGATCGTCAAGAAGAATATTTTCTGAAGACATTAAAGTACAAAGCTTTTAAGCCAGTGGCTGGCAAGAAAAAAATAACTCTTATTTTCCTTCTTCCTTTTATTGACTATTTTTTTCTTTTTTGTTAGTTTTTCTCCCAAACGATTATTTGTCGTGGTTTTCAGAATATAATATCTTCGTTGTTAAGTAAAAAAAAATCAACATAATAATGATAAAATGGTCAGACATTCCCCATCCCACAAAAATATATCTCTATTTAGTTGAAACTTACGATCTGGTTCTGTTTCGGGTTGTAGGCGAGATGTTGAAGCCCATAAAGCAGCTTTTCTCTTTGTTCAGCTTTGTTAATCTTTATTAGTTTTGTCATTCTCAACTGCCTTATGTTCAAGTATTCTTTTTGTCTAATTATTAATCTTCAAACAGAAATCTATCTCTCTATCTCTCTATCTATCTCTCTATCTATCTATATCTATCTATATATCTACTTATCTATCTATTTATCTATCTATCTATCTATCTCACTCTATCTTTCTATAT
>JAYKTE010478294.1:0-10134 GCA_036873565.1 Xipholeptos notoides | reverse complement strand
GTAAGACAGGCATCTAGGAGAAGGAAAACTCTGAAGTAAAACCTGAGGTCTGTTGTTCATGTAGTCTGTGGCATACCCTGTACTGACTGTGTGTTATCGGCAGTTCCAAGAAGTGTGTATGGTCCTACACAAGCCTTCACAACTATAACCAAAGCTCTGTGTAACCTGTCTGACAACCATACTTGGTTTGATGACACCCATATGTTGAAATTGACATGAAGGGGGATATTGATTGATTGATTGGTATTGATAACTATCCCACAACTTGTCCACAACAGCTAATAGTCTATTTATGATGATATATTTAAACTTTGGTCAGAAATCACTTGATGAAAATAGCTATTTCAATTTCATTCACAAGAACCATGACAAGATTTGAATTCATGTTTAAGGAAACAGCAAAGATAGCAGTGTGTATGAAAACTCGACTATTGTTTGGCACATAACACACTTTTCAGAGTTTATTTTCATACTGCTATCAATTATCTTTTCTGCCATTTGCTTTTCTTATTGTTGCCTTCAGCTAAAAACTAGAAACTTTAGATTAGTTTGAGAAAAAAAAAATTATCAGACATTTTGAAAAAAGTATAATTCTATAAGTTATAACATGTACAAATAATTTATGTATAAAAAAAAAGGGTAACATATAGATAGGTTACTTATATGTACTAAGCTTAACTTAGTTTGAGGTAAAGCCAAATAGGTGGAAAATAAAACCATAAATTTTAGCAGAATAAAGTTAAATACAAAAGAACCATAAATAGCCAAAGAAAAGAAAAGAGAAACACAAAACAGACATAAGAATTGAAACAAGGGAAATAACTCTGCTTAAACCATTTTTTATGAAACTCATTTTAGACAATGCATTCTATTTAGTACAAAATATTAATTCGATCAAGATATGCTTGTTATATTAAAAACTATTTTTGTAGTTACTAATAACATACATATCAATTCAACAATGTTCTAATATCAAGATAAACTATTAAGTTGGAAAGAAAGAAATGTATTTTAAGCTTGATCATATTGTACCCTTATTGAGCGGTCGGAGATAAAAGAGAGAGTACTTACTTCATCGGTCGGGGGACATGTGGGTCTTGGGGGTCCCCATCCTACTGCTGACGTGGTCACTTACTGACGTGGTTGTTGAGCGGGTTGTTGGAAGGCCTAACCCGTTCTCTGAAGGGTTGGTGTCGTCCGGCCCTTCCAACTCCTGTGAGAGGGTTCTCATCCATTCCTCTGGTCCCTGAAAGCTAAAGATGAAAGGAACACGGAGACCAGGGAATAATTTGCTGTACCGGTTTATTCACATCCGCACACCATGGTGGTCGGAACCCCTCTGCCCTGGCCAGCTGACTGACTGACTGCCTTCCGGTCCGTGACGTCACAGACAACCACAATTTCCTCTCTGGAAGTTGTTGTCATCTGCAATCTAGACCAGGGGAGTCTGAACCCCTAATATCTTTACAATATTGCAGCCTTTTAAAACTTATACAATTAGTGTTTTTCCGTTAAATTGCTATTTTAATGCTATCATTAATTTTCCAAAATTAATAATTAGCAATACTTAATTAATTTTCAGTAGCTTGACCCTCAAGAAATAGATATCAATTAAGAGCATCTGAGATATTGTATGCATTATGAATACAAAAATTTACTTCAACTGTTGAAGCTGCACAAAACATTCAAACCGTTTATGGGAAGAACATGTTGAATGATTAAAAATGCCAATGGTGGATTGCAAAGATTTTATCTGGAATTTTTTACCTCAAAGATAAGCCACATTTGGGAAGAACAAAATCAATTAATCCTGAGGTCATTTAAGATGCTGTTAAGTCAGATCCAAAGTTAATCAGCCTAAGCATTTAATATAACTGATACCTCCATAATTTCATGCCTTGTTTCAAATAAAAAATGTTCCAGAACAAAACAACATTACTTCCTTTCCAACCTGATATTTCAAACTGTTTCTTCTATTCTTCTCTTCATTATTAATTTAAATTTATGCCTTAAATATGATGGTTACTCATTTTCAAGGAATAATCAGATCTAAAGTGAAATAGATGCTCTACATTTACTTTGGCCTGTTCCCAGTTATATGTCAATGACAATAGTTACTAAAAGCCTATGTGGAATTCAGGGACCATCTAAAATATGCGGAATCAATGTGATAGCTGATATTGGTGCACAGACATGCTCCAGTGGCCTGAAATACTGAATTCCCTGATTAATGACAAGTATCAACTTGATACCAAATTTGGAGCATCACAGAAGGGCAGCAATATATAAAAGGTTGATTTTTACTAAAATCAGAGTTTGATCATGGAGGCCAACCCGAATGTGAATATATGAAAACACTGTCAGAATTTGCTCTAAAGAGTCTTAACTGGTTATCCCTTGAACTTCCCAGTACAATCTCACATAGATAAAATGCCATCTAGCAACAGTAAAAAGGCCTGTGTTGATGCCCATGAAAAAAACCCATCCTACCCCAGCCAGAAAAGACTCCAATTATTCAATCAGAGAGAATAGATTTTGATTAGAACAATGGATATTGGAAGAGTTTGGAACTAGTGAATTTAATTTATGTCATCACAAACCGGTGAAGACCCTTAAGCATTATATTCAACCCAAGGACAACTTCAACAACTGTTTGCATGAGAATCCTGTGAGAAGAAAAGCATGTATAGCAATGCATAGATTAAAGGATATCCTTGATCATCAGTATTTAACCCATATATTCTATGTTAAAAGACTGCTACAAAAGCAGTGATAAGTGACATAAATAGATAGCCCGGTTATCCATCTTAAAAATCAACTGTTAATTATGAATGTTATATTTTGCAGGAGGCCAGATATATTTGTGGGGTTCCTAAAACCTAAGCAAGGACAAATTAGGGTACCTTAGTAGAATAATGAAATGAAAGTAATGATTTAGTTATGTTTTAAAACCATCTTCAAGCATGTTATTATTGCCTAGTAATAGAACCTTGAAATGATAAGGATTAAGTGAAGTGAAGATATGGCCCCAAAGATTCAACAATGTTATCATGATGAAGAAGAATACAAGTGGCTTATACAATACCATGACTTGTAGGTATAAAAATATTTAGACATGACATTTGATTTATTAATTTTATAAATTATCAAAATTTATTTTAAGAGAAGAGAAAAAGAAAATAATACTATCTGAATCAAACATTATTATATATAGAGAGAAGGAGAAGGATAGATAGATGGATAGAGTGAAAGACATGTTGATATATTCTAACATGCAAGTATAATCATTTTCTAGTTAATCCTAATAGCTATTTAGCTAGTTTTTCTTATTACAATAGATCTGCAGAGCCAACAAACTTTATGGCCTCCCAGGGTCTTGCAGCCCCTAGGGAACTTGCACCTCCTACTATTGTGGGGCCTGAGGAAGCCCTAAAAATGGCCCTCCTAGAGTGGCATGACTATATATTGACTATATTGACTAAAGTATTTTCTATATTTTTAAGTCCTCTACTAGTATATATCTATCATTCAATACTACACAAATATTTTCCAGTAATTTGTGGTACACACATAACAGTTTATCTGTGTACCACATATATTTCTGGTTTCAGAATTAATTATTCTTGCCCTGAGATAATTGCTTTAATCTTGAAAAAAGTTTAGATTACTATTGCATTATAATCACAAGTATTCATTTTTTTCCTTTACTATATTAAACGTAAATGCTATTTAATTTTGAAAATATTAGATTAGAAAATGTGTTAACAATATGTTTACTGAATCCTTTTCAAATAATTAATCAATTATTGCGTTACAATATTAATTATTTTCTATACTTTTTCCAGATTTTAATCATAGTTTATTTGAAATGCACATAAATTAAAAATGTAAACAGTTATTTACACACAAGAAATTATCTTTCTGATTAATACAATCACATCTTAAAATAAGAGTTTCATGAGCATGCTATAAAATTGTGAAAAGTGATGTGACACCAAATTTTTCTGAGTTTTGGATAATGAATTTTATGCTATTCCAATCTAACTTTTCTTATAATATTAAGTTAAAACTTGTTGATCCATTGCAATATTGATTTAAGTGGTCTATAACAGCAACTTATTGGCATTCTCGACAGGACATTGTTTTTTCAGAATTTCAGGTATTGAGCAAGAATCTCAATCCTCCCAAAGTTGGAATTGTTTAGATGAGATGGAGCTATAAAAATGTACATATTTATAACAGATCATGGGTACTAGACCAGAGATTTGTATGTTTAATGCCAAAAATCTGATTTTAGCATCCTTTAGGTACCAGGTGATAGACATGTTCCTTCTGATTAAAACTGCTGAGCAAACTATTACCTTGAGTGAAAATCTTAAAAAATCTATTATCTTTAATTCTAACATTTCGCATTTTCAGATTATCATATATGCAGAATAAAAAAAGCTTGATTGTCTATACTGCAAAAGCTACAAGTATTGCATGACTTGACATTTCTACCTTCTGTTAAAACTACATATGTTCTTGCTAATACAATGGTTCACCCAACTCCCTCTTGATATGTATCTAGTATGGATATCTCACAACTTATTCATAACACATCCCTCAACAAAATGTAGTGCCTCAATTCAGTCAAACAACACCCACTTGACTTAAAGTCATAAACAAGATAAATGTGTTGAAAATAATCCATTCTTTCATTTTTAAGAATCTTCATGAGAGTATTTAGTCTTTGTGTGTTTGTTTTTTTGAAAAGTTTGTTTTCCAAGTTGATTTTGCTGCTCTATATCAAATATTGGAATTATTAGAATTTTCACCTACAATCACAAAAAAGGCTAAGTTTAAATCCATAACATAATATCAGATGAAAAACATTTTTGTTAAATACAAAACCAACAAAATTATGAAAAATAAACAGAGATTTTTTTTTCTTTTTTAAGATTTCCAACTAAAAGTGTGAATTTGTTGTAAAATATCCAAGTGGAACTGATAGGACTTGAATTTTTACACAAAGAAAACTAAGCCGCTTATCTCAAGGATCTTAGGTAAATTTGAAAACTCATATTTTTTCATTCTTTTTTCTCGCTTTTATTGAGCTGATAATAAAAGCGGTTTGAGGTCTTAGAAAATGAAATTTATTATTGTTTCTCTAAAAACAACCCAAATTTCTTCTCTTTACAACACTTTCATTTTTGTTTTGTGTTTTTACAAATATTACTTTTTTTATATCATTTATTCATTATTGTACTCTGCTTTGTTTGTTTTTTGGTTGGAGGACACTCACACATTTTTATCAGGTTTTAACTATTTCGTTCAAAGTAATTGTTTCACCCAACCTTTTCAATATTGAATTTTAGTCAAAGATCTATTCTAGTTTATTAAAGCTTTTACTTTTAAACATAATTTTACCTGACATCCTTATTTCAAAATCACTGTTTGGGGTCCATCATTTTTTTTATTCTTCCGGGTCATCAGATGTCACGTGGTACAAACCACGATATAACAATATGTATGTACTTGTTGATCATTAAAAACTTCTTTGAAAGCTAGAAAAATGGGGAAGTCTACTTGGGACAGTGGTTAGAAAGTTGAACTTTGGAATCATAATACAATACTTTGAATCCCAGTCATTTTGCTTACATTCACATTTAGAGAAATACTCTTGGGAAAGATATGAATAGCCACATTCCTTCCAGATATTGATTAAGTAGTGCATATTGTGCTATTCAAAAAACTACATGTGGACAAAAGAATGTTTATGAGAAATTATTGTTCTCGGCATTAAATGACCTAAAGAGGTTGATGTGCCATAAAGCAAAATAAACAAACAAACTAGGACTAATACAGTCAATGTTTATACACTAATAAAAATGGTCCACGGTTAGAAAGAGTATCAATTTGCTTTCCATAGAATGATATCAAAAAATACCTTTATTGTAGAAAAGCAATGTATAGATGATTAAACTTCACTGTGAAAGAAAGAGTTTAAGGTAGGTTTAAAATGCTGTCGATTCCTGACATTAACAAAGTGCTTGTTAGGCAGTGCACCTTTTTTTTATTGTTTAAAGTTAAACTACTGCACCGATTTTTGAAGATATCCCTATAGTTTGTAAATATTTTCCCTGCTGCGAGACAATGGGTAATCATCCAATGTATTTCTATTTCTTATATTTTTTGAGTACTGTCAATTTCTAGATGGGTTATTTTGTTCAAACATGTTCTTCTAAACAAACTTCGCCCTCTGCTTGTAACATCTGACATTTACATATAAGATATAGATCTGTCTGCTATTCTCCAGCATTCATGTAAAAAATACAAATTTCAAAGAAATGTCTTATGTTATTCAGTGACAGCAAAATCATGAATAGAGAAAGGTTTAGAAATGGTGTCTTCACAAAATATTTGAAGTAGATAGAAATACAAAAAATTATGTTTAGAATATTTTGTTTTTCTTTACTACTATTACTATCACCATCACTATCACTTGGGTTCTCAACCTTTCATATTCATTCTAAACATACCTTTCATATTATTTTAGAGTCTTATCCCAAACCAAACTTTCCATGTCCTTATAGGTGAATTCCAAATAACATGTTTATGATATGGAAAATACTTTATTTTCTTCGATATAAAGACATCTGCCTTTACATAGATTATTTTTATACTCAGGTCTTACATATTCACAAGTAAATGAAAATGTAGCTAATCTACAGCCCCAATTTAGCCATTCAAACCTGAAATCTGTGGTTCCAATTCTTTCCCCATCCTGTAAGCCTGAAATTCTTGTATTTAAAGATTACCCATCCTATAGATAAATTTAGCTTCTGAATAAAAAATATTTCAACAATGCAACCCTATCAAAACCATATCTGATTCTCAAGTCTTTATAACAACATTTATTTCTCTTTATTTATTATTCTGCCTTTATGACACCAATTATTAAAATATATCTTAGAATATATTAAATTAAACATGGTAAAAAGAGACACTAAATG
Organism: Xipholeptos notoides; assembly: GCA_036873565.1. Classification (NCBI taxonomy): domain Eukaryota; kingdom Metazoa; phylum Mollusca; class Cephalopoda; family Idiosepiidae; genus Xipholeptos; species Xipholeptos notoides. Next base: position 3,139 of record JAYKTE010478294.1, on the reverse strand, counting down.
ATCTATAGAAAAATCACCAACTTTTCTTCTTTTTTTTTCATTTTCTGTATTCTTTGCTATTTTCTTTTCTACAGCATTACAGGGTTCATACAGATTTTCAATGTCCATTTTTAAGGACTTTTAAGGCCTTCTCCAGACAAAATTAAAGGCCTTTTCAAAACATAATTTGATATATAAACATTGATATAATAAACCAAAAAACTTAGTAATTGACAGCAGGAAAAGTCACTTTCATTTGTCACTTAGGCTGTATCTGTAAAGTATATGGATAAGATTGGATAATTTTATCATTAAGAGATGTAACTCTTGTATCAACAATACCAGAAATAATAATACAATAAAATTTCAGAAGAATGTATTTATTCCGATTTTTTTTAAATATTTCAACATAAAGAATATGATTTTCACACCCTTTTCAATACATTTTCTATATTTGCAAGGCCTTTTCAAGGAAATAATAGAAATAAGGCCTTTTTAAGACAAAGCTCAAAATTCAAGGCCTTTACAAGCCTGCACAAACCTTGAACAAGCTCAGGATTTTATTGAACTGACAGACAGTTTTCTAAAGATATTCGTATATAAAAAAACAGAAAATATATTTTTCTTTTTTTAGATAATGAACACTTGGAAGAAAAACTTTTCCTGAAATTCACAATACTCACTTCACTCACTCTCTATGATTTTATAAAAGAATTTGTGTACCTTTAGTTAAGATTTATAAGGAATATGGAATCAGTAGAAAGAATCAAATGATGTGGAGATGATAATTTAACAGGTATTTTTGGAAAAGATTTTTAAGCCTTATTATTTTTATTTTTTTATAGAGTATAGAACATCATGATTTACAGAAGAGAATATTGATTTTATGATAGGTTATATGATGAACTAAAAAGGTAACAATAATTATTGGTTAATACAATGCTCTACTACCAGACTCAAGTAACAAAATTCACAACAATATATAGAGTTTGATTATTATTGGGGAATACAATATACCAAAATCAATATTGGTTCCTAATTACCATTCAGAGAAGTTAAGTAGCATAGGGAAATAGAATTAAAATGAATTTTTGGGGACAAGAATTGTTTTAGTGATATAACACATCATCAGACTCGGGAGAGTAACTCATCTAGGTGAAGGGTAACACTGACTACAAAAGCCCAGGGATGAGCACATAAAAATGGCCTTGTGCCAAACTTGGGTTGGTGCTCGACCAAGTGAATATCATAATACATCATCAGTTTCAAGATGCAACATTTTTGGACAAAATATTGTCACTGAAGAAATAGGTGACAATTATTACTCTTCCTACCAATGAATTTATATCTATACTAGCAGCTGTACTTGGTGGTGGCTGTGGAAGCCAAAAGATTTTAGGTATCACTAAATATATATATATATATATATATATATTTAACTCTTTTAATATTTTTAATATTTTAATAAATATTTTAACTGGGCAGTGAGGTTGGAGTAGTGGAAAAAGCTTGGTCTCTAGAATCGTATCACATGAGTTCAAATCCTAGTCAAATCCATTGCATTCACTTCCCACTGCCTCGGGCGGATGGTGCTCGTTAACTCGGGAGAGTAACTCATCTAGGTAAAGGGCAACACTGATTACAAAAGCCCAGGGATGGGCACATAAAAATAGCCTTGTGCCTAACTTGGGTTGGTGCTCGACCAAGTAAATATAATATATATATTTAAATAAAATTATAACATTATGATTAAATGCAAAATCTTGCATAACTTATTACATAGATATTTTTCAAAGTCCTTGAGATGAGATATGATAAATTCTAAAAGTATTAATATTAGAATATTAAAAGAAAATAAATAGATGAAGAAAATAGTCCAATTAATGCTCTTAGAATTATACCATAGTTTCAGACAGCTGTCTTAATGTATTGGATCTTATCAGTTACAAGCAATGTTATTATGATTCTAAAGCTCAAATGAAAACAACAATGCTCTAACAACTGGCACATGACACAGTTATGAGTCCATGATCACAATTTTCATGAATTTACTTGTAATCAAAGTTTTGTTCTTCCTTCCAGCTGATTTTTTTCATTATTAATATTTATCAAAGGTATTACGAAATAACACTTAAGAACACTCCCAGATACATAAAGTATAACTGTGTGAATTTTCAAGAATATTAGCCAAGCCATTTCGGAATCTATAGTGAACAAACTCACTCACTGAAACTCATACAAAGTTCCATTTATATATAAGTTTAGATGTTTGTGTACATCAAACAAATAGAACTTAAGTGAAGAATATGACAAACAAGTTATAATCAGTGTCATATTCACTAGAATTGAATAGAAGAAATAAAAAATCAGATTTCTTACAAAAGTTATAACTAATGTCATATTCAGTGGCCTTCTAGGCACTTTCATCAAAGGTTTTTGTAATCTTTTCAACGCTCCTGTATTCATTTTCATTAAGTCTTTCAAGGCAAGGAAGGAAGTAATAAAGTCTAATTTAAAGGGAAAATAATATAAATGATTAATCTATTAATAGAACATGATAAAATTTCTCTCCTTCATAATAATGACTGATGTATAACTGTTTATTCATTTTTTATTTGTACATATCATGTCATGCTCTGAAGATTAAAAGCAAATACATGTAGTTTGCATGGAGAATCAACCCCCACACCTTCAGACTGCCTTCATTATTTTTATCTTAAAAGTCTGATGAGTATCGACTAAGCAATGAGGGGTGTACTTATACATGAGAAATTTTTGTCATAATCTAAAAAATATAATCTACTAGCAGAAGGGCCCAGCATTGCCTGTACAACTCAGAACATTTTAGGTTTAGCCAAAAACATATACATATTTCAATCAAATTATGTAATGATTAAATGCCAAATCTTACATAACTTTTAACATAGTGCCTGGGTAGGCAGTCGGTCTTCAGAATCGTAGTACGCGAGTTCGAATCCCAGTTCTTTCCTTTACATTCATGTTCAGATTAATACCCTTGGGAAAGGTATGGATCCCCCTTTCCCTCCAGCTATGGGTTAAATAGTACATACTGTGTTATCAAAAAAAAAAAATAAGTGTGAACAAAAATAACGTTTATCAAAAATGATTGTTCTAGGCATTAAATGACCTAAAATGGTTG
>JAYKTE010478293.1:0-19054 GCA_036873565.1 Xipholeptos notoides | reverse complement strand
AACCACCAAGCAAGGCTAGGCAATACTGCTAGTATGTGTATATATATATATATATATATATATATATATATATATATATATATAGGTTAAAAATGAAAAATAAGTGAAATCATGAACATTTGTTTGATATTGATTTTATATGTTATATATACACATATATGCATTATAAATTGATTTTAAATGCTATACATTGATTTTATATGTCATATATACACATTATACATGGAAATAAAAGAGAAATTCTAAATCAGAATATCTTTTGTAAAAATCCAATGAAACATTGAACATTAAAAATTCTGAAATTAATGATTTTTAGATGAAAATTATAGGAAGTCGTTTTTGAAAGTCTAGGTTTTCTAGACTATATAGAAAAGAGTAAATAGATTAAACCGACTTGCTCTAAAAGTAGAAAAAATTATGAAACAATACAAATCCTGAATGAAAATCTATATCTTTGATTATTAAGACATTGGTGCTCTAACAGAAAGGAAACATTTGGTTAGTAAAAGGCAGTTATTTATTTAAGAGTAGAAAAAATAGAATAAAATGAAAATTACTATAAGAGTCTTTGATTTTATGATGGAGATAAGATGTGATTTTTGGTTTGCTAGCATTAGTTTTAGATAAATCTAATAAACAAAGGGCTTTTGGTTTGTATCTTATGTCAGATAAATGTGGAGTGAATTGGAGTGGAAAACCATCAAGTGTTATTGATATCAGGAAAAAATATAACATCAACTGACAGCTAGTGGCATGTAAATGCCAAAGAATGGAGCCGTAAAAATAAAGTTAAAAAGAAAGAGAAAAAAATTAATAAGAAAAGAAAAATGTAAAAAAATAGGTTATCTTGTTAGTGATTCTCAGTAGGAGGGTGCATTTATTGAATAGATAGTTTAACCAAGTTGACTGGGTATAGAGAAGTGAAATAGATATGAAAATAGAAAAGAAACAAATGCCTATCAAATAAACATTTCTTTTAGCATTTACTATTCGATATTTTTATTTAATTATTTATTTAAACTTTAAAAAAATTCTATAGAACATGCTATTTTATTTCAGGACTGAAGAATCTGTCAAGAAACATGATAACTTTTTTATTGTGTCTGGAAATTAACCATGGCAAACATATTGGAAAAAGAAATACAAATATTCTTCCTTAAATTGAATTAACAATTCCCCTTAAAAAAAGGAACCCAATGTTTTATTTATTTTAACTATATCTTTTCTGTATTTTATATATTTATCATGCAGACTATGGCCCTCCTCCTGTATTTGTTAAATTCACTACGTTTCTGACAGTATTTCCTTTAGCCTTCTTCAGTTTTTTTTGTTCGTAGCCAGAATCAAAACTGCACTCTGATGCTTTTTTTTGTGTTAAAATAATGTTTTTCATTTTTATACTTTTAAATAGAAAATGAGCAATCTTCATTAAGTAAAAAACATTCAATGTGAGGAACATACTAAGTTCTAAAAAGGTGAAATATAGGGGTACCCATAATAAAGAGTTTAAAAAATCATTAATCACTTATCAAAAATTCTAGCATACTTTTAGATTCCACATTTAAGAATACTACTAGCATGCTTTTACCTTTTAGAACTTACTATATTCTTCACATTGAATGTTTTTTTACAAAACAAATTTGTTGTATGATTTGTTTATTTTTCTTTTAGAATAATTGTATTTTTATCAATTACATACTTTCTTTAGATTTTAATGCTTCCACCTCAAAACCTATATTTGAAGATGGGATAACATTTGGGATCAAACAGTTAATCATTTATAAGTTACATGAGTTGTAAGTCACTAACTAGTGTATGTTTGGAGTAACATGTTATATGAGGATGCCTCAATGGTATCAAGCAACAGTTAATTTTCAGGTAAATAAGCTTTCCTTGCACTGTAAATGTTGATCAGTGGTAGCTCATAGCTAAAACTAGTTTCACAGAAAGATAGATATCAGATATGATTTGGACTTTTTAAAATTCTTTGATTTAATCTTAAAATCACACCAGATAATTTATTATCAAAAATTGTTTATTTATGAATGAAAATTTTTAAGAATTATACAAATTGGAAATGATGCTTGTCTTATTTTATGTAATGGGATTTTGTTAATTTTAGTATTCAAATTATTTGGACTTCTATTCTCATCTTTATTGTTATATTAAGTCCTGACTGCAGGTGATAGATCTAAATTAACAGATTTTAGATAGTAGCTGATAACACTGGTATGTGAAGAATCTATTCCTGTGTATTAGATACAGGGTTAAGCTTGTAACTCTGAGAAGGGTACAGAGTTCGATATGAAGGTTTCCAAGTTCAAGTAATATTTGAAGAAGGCCAAAGGACATGTTGGCTTAACCATTGTTTAATATTACAATGAAGATGAGAATAGAACTTTGAATAATTTCATTAATTAAATCAAGAATGATATTTTTAATGTTTTTTTTTACAGTAAACAAGAAAATTAAACTAAAAATATTAAAATCATTATAATATTTTCAATGGCTAAAATTTAATTAAAAAATCAAATTAAATGTGTTTTATCTTTTAGGCTATTTTTTACCCTTTACAAAGTCATTTGTGTAGAATTAATTGTAGTAAATACAATAGGCAACATTTTGTTTCATTGTATCATCATTAATATAATTATCATTATTTTGAATAATAATGCATCAACGTGTATAGTCATTTAATGCTAGGTTTAGTTTTGTAAACAGGATTTTGTTTAAAAAACAAATTGAATAACTGGAGTCATACAATTTAGTTTAGGAAATAAGAAAATCTTATTTTTCCTAAAGATACTTATTTGAAAATTAATGTCACCAACTGAAGGGGATTTAAACAAGTTCTTATTCCTTTTCTATAGATTTTATTATTGTTATTTTTATAATCATTATAATAAGTAGTAGCAGCAAGTGTATTATAATTGTAACTACTCTACAACACTTCTGGCAAGCTAAGGGTACTTTATCCTAGATTTAATACTTAATTTTATTGAGTTGTTATAGAGCCACAACAAATGCACACACACACACACGCAAACACACATACACACACATGCACAGACAACCCTCCCACACACATGCGCATACTAACATATATACACACACGCACACACGTAGACGTACACATAATGAGGAAATAATTACATTATAGATGTGTATTAGTACAAACCATTCCAAAAGTAATGGCTCCTATTTTTTATTGCCCTGAATGGGTCAAGGGGATTGCAAATTGCATTTTTGTGATGATTGAAATTGTGCATGCATGACCTGAAAGTTTCATTTCTCTGTTGCAGATATTGATGGTGTGAGACTCTAAGAAAGCAACTCCTTTCATGGATGTATGGCAGAAGCAGAGATGCTTCATTGAATGCAGAAAAAATTGAACCCATCAACATTCACCAGCACCTTTTGAACGTTTATAAAGCTGATGCAGTTTATGTCAGCACAGTCAGAAGATGGGCCCATCAATTTAAGAGTGGCGACAGAGATGTTGGTTACAAAGCATGCTCCGGATGTGAAAATATACTACATCATTCATCAGTGGCAAAAGCCCATTGAGAATGTTGATTAACATGTAGAAAAATAAATTCTGGAGCACAAAAGGACGCTCGTTTTAGTGGTACTACTCCCATCTTTGTAACCTTCAAAAATATCTCTAACAAATAGGTGACATTTCTTTGGAATGGCTCTTGTATGTTAACCAGTATATGTATGTGCAGATGCACAGGTAAAAAAACACACATCTATACATATATTGCATTTTAAGTAGCAATGAGTTTCACCTATTATTTTTTTGTAACCTCACAGGTTATTTTTAACATTTGAAAGGTGGAATAAATTAGCCATAATTCATAAAACAAGAAAGACTATATTAATGATTTAACTGAACGAGAAAAAGAATAATATAAAAATTTAAACACAATCCCAGACATCGGAAAAATTGAAAAGGCAGTTGCAATAATAATGACGGTATACATTTTAGATATATGTGGTTTTACATTTGAATATTCTCCGTTTTCAGGACTCAGTAAAAAGTAATCATGTGATACTGATCTCGTGGGTGAGCGAGTGAGTGTGTGTCAATGCATGAGTGACTGCAAAGCAAAAACAAAAGTAATAAAGGGTACAGGTAAATATATGAAAAATAATGATAGTTATTTTCATCAAAAATAAATTACAACTCATGAAGAAAGAATTATTGTAGCCACCCAAAGGAAAATTTCATACAATAATGATATCCAACCGAAAAATAATTCTTTAGCAAACATTTTAAAGATTTAATTTCATTTTTTTTCACTTTCTTTAAGCTTACCTGTTTATTTTCATTTTTGTTTCAATGTCTTAATTTGAATTTATTTCAAAAACAAACTGAAGTTTTTGCTTTCATTAAGCAAATGTTAACAAAAACTTTATATACATCTATGTATTTCAAATGTCAACTTAAGAGCATTAAAGTAAATGAAAATATATGAGAAATATAGGGTGTTTTTTTAGAGGCAGCGAATTCTAGATTAAAATAAATCACAGAAAATAAATAAATTAAGAATAAAAGAAATAAATTAATTAAAAATTAATAAAATAAATAAATTGAAAATAAATAAGTTAAAATAAATCCCAGTAAATAGAGTTGCTAGTTTAAAGTTTGCGGCCTCTACAAAAAACACTTTGTATATGCCTATCTATATAGATAGCTGATATTCTTGGTATTGCCAGGTGGTTTTTCTTTTGTATGTTTTTCTTGTATGTTTTTTTTTCTAATTTATTCTGATTATACAAGAATTTCTTATTATTAGAAGCATTGATTAAGATAAAAAAAAATCTCAATTATCAATTGAATAAATCCTATTTTAGTCATGCATAGTTATTGACAGGAAATTGGGTTTGGGGATTAATACACAGCCAAATAGCTTTATTTTTATTTAAATCATACTTTGATATTTTTAAAATTTCATAATGACACTTCTTTGAGTAAAAATTAGCTCATTTTTATTCCTAATTCAATTCTTTTCTATTTTTGACTATTTTATTTTTTTAATCATAAAAAATATGTTATCCATTTTACTTTAGTTTTATTTTACTTGCCAGTGTGCATTCCAAACAAATATCTTCCACAACTTGATCATTTCTTTTTATTTATTTTTGAAATGAACACATTTTATGGAACCTTTTTTATCAAATAGTTTTAACTAATATTTTAATTATTTCAAAATTTTCATTAGAGACATTAATTACAATAAAGTATATTAATTGTTGGTTGTTAAAGATGTCGATAAGGTAGCTGTATTATTTTGAAAAAAACTTATTTAATCTATACTTTATTTTACCAACTGATAATTTGTGAAATATACACAGGTGTTTGTATCTAAAATGGGGAAGTCCGCTTGGGACAGCAGATTAGCACTCAGACTTCGGAATCCTAATACACGAGTTCAAATTTGTTCCGTTACGTTCACATTCATTTGTACTCAGCCTTGTATGACCAAAAAGATTGATATGCTATAAAACAAATAATCAGTGTCTAAAAAAAATGTTATTATTCACAATTTGGTATTTATATTATTTTTTGAAAAAAAAAATTTTTTTCAGAGCATTTTTTGACATAGTTCTTTCAGTAACTGGTACTAATCATCCAAAAAATAAAAATAACAAATGCTAATTAAACTAAAAATCATGGAGTCTCAGGAGTTAACGATTTTGATACTGTATTTTTATTATTATTTTTTCTAAAATTAAGGCAATTTAACAGCAAAGACCATGGAGCCTTCTTCTCTTGATATTCTTGGTAGCCAATCAGCATGTACAGAGTAAATGCTAATATTCTTTATAAGCTAATGGAACAAAATATGACTTTTTTATTGTTTACATGGTACAGGAGGTTTTGGACCCTCAATTTGTGCTATAAACATTCCAAGAAACATGATGGGTCTATTTGGAATATTTGATTTAAAATTAGATTTAGCATTCTTGAGTTGTAAAAACACATACACACAGTCATATAGACAGTCACTTTTGCAGATGCATACATAGTCACTTTTATATATTTAGACGGAGAGGTCCACTTGGGGCAGGGGCAGTGGATAAGGAGTCAGACTTTGGAATCATATTACGTGAGTTCGAATCCAAGCCATACCGTTTGCATTCATAATTAGACTAATACCAAGCATTTCTTGGGAAAGGTAGGAATCCCCATATTCCCTCCAGCTATGGATTGAATAGTACATATGGTGTTATTCAAAAATCTATGAGTGGACAAAAAGAATGTTTATCAAAAAATGATTGTTCTTGACATTAAATGACCTAAAAAGTTTGATATGCCATAAAACACAAACAAGCATATATAGACATTTTGTGGTTATAAATACATTTTCCCTCACACTTGTCATTCTGACTATAACGAATACAATGGACTTATAAATTACAAATGCTATACTCGAAATAATGATGTATTTCACCTTGATTAGATAGTTATCTTTGGTTACAATGCACCCAGTGATTATGTCACATGCCATGACAAGAAATTTTGGATTTATAAATAATATGCTTAATGTAATTTCCAGGTGCAATTTAAGTATATTCATATATATATTCATCAATCTATTTATAAATAAACTGTCTGCCTGAGGAACAGTCTTTACCAAACTACTCTGCCAATTTTTGGTCTAGAAACTTGGAATTGATATATAGAATTTGGATCTATGGAATAATTTCTATTTGGTTTTGAGCTGAAAAAAAAATCCAATAAGGATTTATAAAAATTATTTTAATGTCTGCAAAGGCATATGGCACAATGGTAAAAGTTTATATCAGTTGTAATTGATAATATTTTCTGAAGTTATAGGTTCAATCCCTGCTGCAGGTAAAAGTATGAGCATGAGAATAGAAGTTGAAATAATACTATTTAGATAATGCTGAGATCATTTTTTATGACATAGTATAGAAGCAAATCTTAATTTGTTCCAAAATAGAATGCCAAAATATTTTACAAAAGTTTAAATTGGAAATTTGTTAACTCATCAATTTCCAAAGATTATCAATTCAAATCTCAAAAGCTACAGAATGAACACAGATTAAATCTGTCATGCTAGACTTATCAAGACAACTTATTGAATTTTGGCTCAAAAAGAATTTCAGTTATTCACTATTTACTGTCATTTAAAAAACCTATGCAACTAATAAAGACTTTTAAACAAATTTTATTGGATACTAGAAGTATTGTCCTGTTTTGCTCGAACACCTGGGACTTGCTGCTAAAGTAGTTAAGGAAGCCTATTACATAGGAAAATGGCATCGTACATATGCAAATTTTGGTGGCCTGAATAAGAGTACGATGTAAATTTCAGTGGTTAATGCTTTGATGCTTGCTTTTATGTTCATTTTGATTTGTATTTTTTGTAATTCCAAATTTTGACCCCTTAACAGCTATTTTTCTGGCTCAGAACCAATTAGAAATTGTTCCCCAGATCCAAATAACCCATATATCAAATTTCAAATTTGGTAGAGGCTACAAACTCCAATCCTTCAACTTTGACCTCTTAGCAGCTATATTTCTAGCTCAAAATCAGTTATAAAGCCTTCCCGAGGACTGAATACCCTGTTTATGAAATTTCAAGTCTGTAGACTCAAAGTTTATGGAGGAGCTTGGTAGAGACTGATTGTACAAACACATATTTTTACTTTATATATATTAAGATTTACTAATGTCTATGTTGACAGATTCTTTCTCACCAGATAGCCTTAAAAGTATTTAAGTAAAGGATAATTTTAAAGGCATGGAAAATTTTGTATCTATGAGTAGGTAAAACAAGTTTAATAAATGAGGCCACTATGTTCATCCATGTTTTCATCAATAGTGTTGTCCTAACAAACTAGAATTATCCAATAGAGATTTGATTTTCAACTTTATTTATAAACTATTGTCTTTTAATATTTGTTTTGTTTATTCTACAGAGTTTTTAAAATGTTTGTTTACATTTATAAAAACATAGAAGAGTGGCTTTAAATCAAAGTTCGATCATTTCTCATGGGTTCAGGTGCTATCTGTTATTTAATCTAAGATGGTCTTTGAAAATTGAAAATCTCCAGATAAAAGTCTCTATCTTGTCTTACATAAGCATTTTATTGTTTGTTTTTTTTTACTTTCCTTATTATATATTTTTATGTCTATCATTGATACACATATGGGATAAGTATTGAAATCTTTTATATTGTAATATAGTGATACTTTATCTCAGTAATAACAAATTATAATAACGATAATAACAAACATTAATTAAAGCTATTTTTTTCATAAAGGCCCCATAGTTTTGCATTATATTCTAATTTAGATTTATAGAGTATTGAATTATTTTTATAAATATATATGGACCATTAATTTATTTATATATTATATATTATATTATATTATATTATATTATATTATATATGTTTAAATTATTCAATCAAACTTTTGATTTGTATTTTTTATAAATTTATGAAAAAAATATTTCCTTGCAAGTAACATAAAAATCAAACAAGAAATTGTAAGCAGCTTTGTAATAAACTTAATGATTTTCATGTAACTCCTATGGCCTTGTCTGTGCATGAAGAAGTTTAACGATGGGTCAAAAACTGTTTTCAAAAATGTGTTAACCAAATGGCTTGAACTAATCATATTGACCTAGTATTTAAATTGTAATATTGCTTGTAAATCCAAAGATAAATGGCATGGGTATAAGGTACATAGAATAAGCTTTAATTTGATATACATTTTATATTATTTTTAGGTTAATGAAAAAATAATAAGAGCCATTTCAAAACATGCGTTTTTTTCTAGTTTTGCAAGGATTTGGGGTAGTTAGCAGACTGTAGATGGCATACCACGTCCTACTGTTTTACACATTCATTTAATTATATCTTCATAAATGAGCATAGATGTTCAGTAAGATTCAGATCAGAAATTAATGTTGGTAATTTCATTATCTTCTTTCCTGATCAAAGAATTAGTAGGTAATTTCAGATACAAAAGCAAGATTCCTTTGATTATAAACACATCTGAATGTGATAAACTCTATATTTTGAGGCCTTCCCTTTTCAAAGTTTAACTCAGATGTCGGTTTTTATATATTTCTTGGTCTTGCTTTGATATTCTAAATTAAGCTTTATTGAAATATTATACTTAATTTCTCGACAGATCCTTTTCTCAAAATGTTCTGCATCATTCATATTTTTTAAATCCCTTAATACAGATTTTTCAAGGACCTAAAACCAGATATATTACATAAAATGACTTTTGTTTAAGTTCAAGGAAATAAGCTAAACTTCTTATATTTAATAACCTTATTTTAATTGTCAATTTTAAGGTCATTTAATATTCCAAGATAAACATCCTTTCTTTTACTATGTTGGTTATTTTCAGTTGTTCAATATCTGTTAAACCCCCCCATGTTACTTATGTTTAAAATTACAATATGAACAAAAAGAAAAGGAATAGTTTTATTGAATTTTATCAATCTTTAATAATTAGTTTTTTCAGCATTCTAATTTTATGTACAACTATTTTTCAAACTGTTGTCCTTATCTTTATCATTGTTACCTTTACAACATTTTGGCCAAAGAACCCTTGGGCCTTCTTCATGTGATTGATCTCGAGAACATTCTTGTCCTAATCAGGAATCAAAGAATTTTGAAATTAACCCTTTGTCCAAAAAATAGTTGTACAAATTATCAAGCCTTATCCCAAGGATTCCGAAAAACCATTCTAATTTTAGTCAGTCATTTTTTTATGAACTACAAATATATCAAGAAATGGTGGTTAAATGTGGTTCATTTAGTTTAAAATTATGCAGGGAATAAAAATCAGGCTTTTAAATTTTGTAGAAATTAGTGTTGGACTTTTCTAGTTTTTCATAATGACTACTGATGGGCTCAAGCTGCTAGTAGTATTCCTTGCAAAGAAAAATATTTGTGAACCAAATTAAAAATATTTTAAGAACTAAACACTTTCAAAGTAAATTTAGATATTCTTAATCTAAAAACTGTGTTCATCTAGACTTGAAATGAAAAAAATTAAAAAATTAAAATCAGATAAAATTTTTTTAAGTAAAAAATATATCTGATTTTAATTTTTGAATTTTTATTTTATATAATTATTTTATAAAATAATATTTATTGATAAAAAACATATTCTACCTTCCATATTCTCAAGTGGAACTTCTAAAACTACCTTCAAATAAGTTTTAAAGTAAAATAGAATATATTCAAAATCAAAACATTTTGACCAAGTACAGTTAGATGTAATGCTAAATTTCATATATGATGACATCACTTTTAGATTGAAATTTGAATCTTGTACTCTTATAATGTAATTTCCATCAAAGTGAGGAATTTGGCAGTTGATTTATATTTAATCAAGAATAGACAGACTTAAGAGGTATAAATTTTTTTATGTGACTTTATGTAATATATAATATACATCTCTGTAAAGAATTAGTTGTAGCAGGCGAGCATATAGAAGGAATGATTGATCATATGATGAATGTAAGTAGGCTGGCATGTGCTTACGTGTGTGGGTGTTGCCAGAGAGCTGTGGGTGTATTTAAAGAAAGAATAGTAGAAAGCAATCTAGTAAGCGCTTAAGTTCCGTTTTGGGGGATATTTTTCAGAATCTTTTTTCAAGTCTTTTATACTTGATATCAGTAGCTTTGTAGATGAGGTGAAGAGTGGATATAAAAAGAGAAAAAAAATGTGTTAAAGCTAGAAAGAAAGTATATTGAAAAAGAAGGAAGGAAATGGAAAAATTACGAAGGAGTAAGAGGAGATGAAAGATCCAAGAGTATAAAAAGGAAGAGAGAAAGTTGAAAGAAAGAAAGAAAGAAAGAAAAAAGAAAGAAAAAAGAAAGGAACAAAGAAAGAAAGAAAGAAAGAATGAATGATAGATAGACAGATAAATAGAGAAATCAATAGAATAAATGAAGGAAAGAATGAATGGAAGATAAATAGATAGATAGATAGATAGATAGATAGAAAGAAAAAAGAAAGAAAAGAATGAATGAATGAAAGATAGATAGTTAGATAGATAGAAAAAAGAAATAAAAAACTAATGAATGAATGAAAGAAAGATAGATAGATAGATAGATAGAAAGAAAGAAAGAAAGATACATAGAAAGAAAGAAAAAGAAAGAAAGAAAGGTAGATAGATAGATAGATAGATAGAAAGCATAAAAGAAAGAATGATAGATTGATAATTAGATAGATAGAAAGAAAGATAGATAGAAAAAAAAGAATGAATGAATGAAAGAAAGATACATAGAAAAAAAGAAAGTAAGATGAAAAAAGGGCCAAAAGAAAAAACTAAAGAGAACAATAAAGAAAGAGGAGAAAGGAAGAATAAAAAAGGAAAATGAGGAAGAAACAAAGATGAAAGAAACAACATAGAAAGATGGAGAAAGGAAGTAAATAGAAATAGGGAGAAAAAATGCAAAAAATATTAATTAAAAAAAAAAGAAGAAAGATTAAAAATAAACAGAAATTGATCAGAGAATCAAACTATTGAAAAAATTCTGCCTTGAACCTGAGGTGCCTCAAAAAGGAAAAGAAAGATGGGTGATTTTTGTGAAAATGGCTCATGGTAGTGTAATCAATTTTAATCCATGCCCTCTCCTAAACTTTGGTCTTGTACTCAACTGGCTATTATTCAATGAAGAGGAAGAAAGAAATGAGGAAAGGAAAAAAGATTCATGGTGTAAACCTGAAGTGAAGTATAAATATGAAGAAAAGAAAAATAGAATAAATTAAGAATTGATAGAGACTGAGGCAAATTTCAAATGGAAGAGAAAAGAAAAAAGAAAGTGAAATGAAAACAGAAAGTTAAAGAAGGTAAAATATGATTTTAAAAGCAGCTACAAGAATGGAAAAGGAGAAAATAAAAGAAAAGAAAAAAAGGAAAAAAAGAGAAATTGAGAATAATAAAAAGAAAAGAAAGAAAAAAGAGAAATAACAAACAAGATTGGGAATAATAAAAAGAAAAGAGTAAGAAGGAAAAAAGAGAAAGAACAATAAGATTAAGGAAAGAAAGAAATTAACAGATAAAGATATAAAGAAGATTAGGAGAGATACAGAAGAAAAAAGGGCAGATGCAAAAGGTAAAAATCAAAAATTTAATTGAAAAATAGTGATGGAAGTGAGAAAAATTTAATAGAAAAAGAGTGAATTAATCAAATAGAAAAGACAAGAGAAAAAAAACCCTCATATATTTAATTTTAAGCCTGTAGACCCAAATTATCAGTTTTCCCTAGGTCCAAATAACCCATAAATATAATTTCAAGGGTTTAGATCGAAAATTGGCAGAGCATTTTGGTAGAGACCACAATGGTCTAATCTTTCCACTTTGATCCCTAGGCACCTAAATTTCTGGCTCAAAACTTAGTAAAAAGTTTTCCCCAAGTCTGAATATCCCACATATCCATTTTAAAGTCTTTAGACCCAAAATTGGCAAAGTAGTTTGGTATAGACTGGTTCCCCAACACACAAACAAATTTACTTATATAGATATACAGATATATCAGTTTTCATTATTAACAATCTTTATATAATCATTTAAAAGCAATCAAATATTGTTTTTGTCAACAAGTTATTAGGACATCATTTAAGTCATACCTGGGGGCTGAAAAATTTTAACATTTTCAAATGAATATACTGAAAAAAGTGAGTATTGAACTCGTATTACTATTCCCAAGTCTTATTCTTTACTGTTAAGCCAAAGAAACTTCTTAGGTTGAGAAAAGGTAATACAAAAAAGGAATCAAGATAAAACTTGAAGAGCAAAAGATTGAGTTGAAGAATAATAAAAAAAGAAAAGGTAGCTTAGAGGAACAAAGAGAGAAGGCGGGGATTGGAAAAAGGGAAACAAAAAAAGAAACAGAAAATTCTAAAGAGAGTAAGAGACAAAGTGACAGTCAAGAAAAAAAGAACCTAAAAGTTTGACATGGGATTTTTAAAAAATGACCTTGACAAAAAGAACAAGAAAAAGAAGATAAAATATAGAAATAACATCGAAAAAAAATGGATGAAGGCAAAGGGGAAAAAAGACATTTAAAAGAAGAAAATGGGAAAGCTAAAATAAAAATAAAGAACATAATAGAAAAATTAAAAAAAAAAACAACAAAAAAGTAAATTATAAAAAAAGAAAAACAAAAGAATCAAACAAAAAAGAAATTCCTAAAACAATACTAAACTGGGGTCTTAGCAGAATGATTTTAAATATAGGGGCGGGGGAAAAGAAATATTAAAAGAAGAAAAAAAATCTGCAAAAATGATCTTAAGCAAGTAGCAAGAATCATTTTTGGACTACTTGTTAGCAGTAGTAGTACTGATTAGTAGCTGTAATAGTAGTTGTTTCTAGTAGTATAACAACAACAAACATAATATGAACGATGATATTGATTATAGATATTAAAGTCATAAATGGTCATAACTAACAATCTATATCTAGCATAAGACCAATAGTTGAATTTGAGCTAATACACTACAGTAAGTATTTTGTATTTATTCATTATTGATAAGTATACTAATAATTATCAATAAAAAATCATAATTAATCAACTTTATTTCAAGTTCTCTCAGTTTAAAGAAGCAAAAAAGGCGTTTAGTAAAATCCCATTTGATGATGATGATGATGATGATGATGATGATGATGATGATGATGATAGTTAAAGATGGATAGTGCCATATAATCAATTCTTGATTTGAATGAAGTTGATTAAACAAGAACTTTCAAGAAAGGCTTACTTTCACTTTGACTCCAAGGGAAAACCACAAGTAATGAGAAAACTGAGAATAATCAGTGCTGAGACAAAATTGATCATGATGAAGATAGAGAGAATGAAAGTAATGGTGATGATGATGATGATGATGATGATGATGACAGATTGAATAAACAGTACTTCAGGAAAAGAATAGCTAATGTAAATATTCTTATTTATTCAAGCCCAAGATTTCTGTTTGAGACTAAGTTACCAAACTATGTAAAACTTTATTTCCATAATGATGAAAAAAAAAAAAAAAGAAAAATAATAATAATAATAATAAAAGTAATAAAAGTAATAATAATAATAATAATAATAATAATAAAAATAATAATAATAAAAATCTATCTCTCTATGCAGTCTGTCAGTTTCCATGATGACACGGAGGTTGGTCAGAAGTAATAATAATAATAAAAGTAATAAAAGTAATAATAATAATAATAATAGGAAGGAGGAAAAAAATCAATTTATATAATACATTAACTGAATGAGGAGGAAGAGAGCTTGCAGTCATGGACTGCAACTTATCCAGATATGCTGGAGTGTTGGAGGAGACTTATTGTCACTCTGCCTTCAGGAATCACCTGCAGGCGTTGACAGAGTAAGAAGTTGCTCTTTTAATGGTGTGTGTGCAAAGTAAATGCAGAAAGGGAAAAACCCAGGGAGATGTAGCACCATACAGTCTTTCACTGGGTGGGATGGTGTGTAGCCTGCTGGAGCTCAGAAGGGACTTGTTGTCACTTTGACTCCAGTAAAAATTACTGGTTGCTAGGTGCGCAAATACCTAGTAATTGATGTTAGATCTGATGATAAACAGAATTTTAAAAAATAAATGATCGAGGAGAAAAGATTGTAGTTGTTGACCGCAAGGGATGCTGAAGTGCTAAAGGAGACTAGTCACTCTACCTCCAGTGAAAACTGCCTTTCACTAACAGCATGCAAGCGTTTAGTGTGACCATTGTGAGAACCCCTAAGGGCTTGTGGTCACTGATCACAAAGAATTCAGAAATGCTGAAGTATCAGAGGAGACTTATTGTCACACCCTGCCTTCAGGAATCACCACCAGACGTTGGAAGAGTAAGAAATGACCGCTAATGGAGAGAGTGAGAATTAGATCCAGGAGGCTGAAAACCCATGGAGATATGGCACAATACATTTTTTGACTGTAATGGAGCAGAGTCTACTGGAGATTCACAAGGAGATTTTTTATCACTTTGACTCAAGCAAAAGCCACTAGTTGCAAGGTATACAAGTCCTTAGTAATCGATGTGAGATCACAATAACAATAATAATGATAATAATAATAATTAGAATGAAGAAATTAAAAGTACTAATAAAAATGCACACATCAAGAGAAATCATAATTAGTAATAAGAAATCATTTCCTAGCTAAATTCTCAGGCTGAGATCTGTCCTACAAAATATTGATACTGCATTATCATTATCTCAATAAAAATATAATAATAATTAATATCAACAATAATAATGAGAATAATCAATAAGAGTATTGGTAATAATAAAAATAACGGTGATGATAATAATGAAGGTAGTGATGATGAGGATGATGATCATTATCATCATTAACAACGGAGCTATAATAAAATGTTAATATGATGCTGCTTTTGCTGTCGTTGATCATCGATTAGTACTGCATGCAAATGAATGGGAGTGGGCTCATGCTTCTTCATTTGATTTTGACATTGAAATGAAACTAACATTCAAATGGATAATAGAAATAGGGGGATCACTCTGGGAAAATAATATTTAAAAGTGTTCATAAGAGATGATTGGAAGGTGTAACTCAATGTGATGACATTGATAATAAAGAAGAAAATAATGATAATAATGATTATAATATGAGATTATTTACTGTGATTTTAAAGAAAGAAAGAAAGAAAGATAGAGAGAAAGGAAAGAATAAAAAAAGAAATAAAAAAGAAAAAAGAAAGATGAATGAAAGAAAAAAAGAAAGAAACAAAGAAAAAAGGAGAGGAAGAGGAAAGGAAGCAAAGAAGAAAGAAAGAAAAAAGGAAAGAAAAAAGAAAGAAAAAGGGAAAGAAAAAATGAAAGAAAAGAAAGAACATTGTGAGAAAAAGAAAAAATTGAAAGAAAAAAAGGAATGATAGTAAGAAAGACAGAAAAAAGGGGAAAAGAAAGAAAAGAAAAAAATTGAAAGTCGAAAAGAAAAGAAAAGAAAGAAGAAAAGAAAAGAAAGAAAGGAACAAAAAGAACAGAAAGGTAAAATGATCTAAGCTGGTATTACCTAAGGAAATAGCAATTTAGACATGCTTGATACAATGATTTTTCATTAACACCCCCTCATGCAGAAGTAGAGAGAATGAAGAAAACAATTAGATAAGGAAGCAGAGAATTGGGAGGGAAAGAGAAAGTTAGATAATTTAGATGACTGAGTGAGAGAGGGAGTGAAAAAAATCAAGGGAATATTATTTGGGGTTCTGGATTATTGAAAACAGAAAAGGTAATAGAGAAAGGGAAAATAAAGGTAAAGAAGAGAGAAAAAGAAAGAGAGATAAAATAATAATGATCTATCTATCTATATATATAGGTAGATCTATCTATCTATCTGGGTAAATCTATCAATCTAAATAGGTAGATTTATCTATCTATCTATCTATAAAGAAAGAAAGAAAGAAATAGAGACAAATGGAAAATGGGAATTAAAAGGGACAAAGAGAAAGTTAGAAGGAGAAAGATGTCAGAGAAATCAATTCATGGTTTGACCTAGAACAGGCACTGAGTACATATATGGAAAGTGAGAGTGGGAGAGAGAAAGAATTGATGAAAATAGAGAGAGATGGAGAGAGCCTGGAAAAAAGAAAGATAGGCTTTGCTTCCCTTGAATTCACACACACACACTCACATGCACTCACACACACATGCACAGTGCACACAGACACCAGTGGATTTTGTTTTAAACTACATTTACCAGATTAAGCTATGTCAACTATTAATAGATTAGGAGCTTTTCATAGAGTTAGAAGTAATCTATTTTCTCCTCATTTAAACAGCAGCAACAACAATAATGATAGTAATAATATTATTATTAATAATAATGATATTGTAACCTAGTTTTTTTTTCTTGTAAGGTATTCTTATGAGCATTTTTGTATTCAGGATCAAGTGCAGATGATATCTTGTTTCGAAGCATAACCACACAAACTATTCTGCATACTGAACATTCTAATTGAGAAATAGCCATTCAAAAATCATTGTAACTAAAAAGGATAGTATCAGGAATTGTTTTTTTCTTCAAACACAGTCATAAAAAAAATGACTCTCTGTTGCGCATGTTCTGATATGATATATCAATTATGATTGAGGATAGTTGCAAGGATTAGGACATAAATCCTTGAGGGCTTAGGCAACCAGGACTTGGAATATGAATGTTGCTCTGTTAAGTTAATTAAGTTGATTTAAAAGCAATTAACCGTACCAACTGTTGTGGCCCCAAGAAAGGGTCACAAAAAAGACTTAAGCAACAGGTTAGGTAGATAGAATATATTTGTACAGTAAAAATGAATTCAAAGGGCTGTCAGATAAATCTGACAACAAAGTTAGCCTATAATCTCGTGTTATGAAACATATTCTCCTGACAGTGTTAGTCTCAGGGTTTATATAGTGATTAGGAGAACCCATTATGAGTGGATAGTTAAGTCCCAATAACATTAACTATTATTAATTTGGGGGCATTATAATTATTTATAATGTTCACATTACATTTGAAAATTGGCAGTGAAGATAACAATCGATGAAAATGAAAACAACAGTCTGAAAACTTGAAACACAATTTCTCAAATCTCATCGCAAGGATTTTGGAAACCAAACTTGTTGGGGGTATCACGCCTCATAAATGCACTAGTCCACATGTGACTCTTCCCAGCCAAGCTTTTCTCTCTGTAGACTGTGATCAGTAGTTCAGGAGTAAGGTTGTAATATCACAATTGTCCTAAGCTTTAGAGGAAGATCTATATATTTTATTAATCAGTTTTGTGTTGTATTATATTTCCACCAACTTTCAAATACAACAATTTGGCAAACAAGAACTAAAAAAAGTACTCATGTGGAGACTCACAAACCTAACAAAACTATATTAAATTTTTTTTTTTTAAACTTTCCACCTCTTAAATATATTAATATATACAAATTGTATATATCTTCCTTCTCTTTCTTTTTTCCTCACATTCCCTTAACTTGTCTATGTCATCTCTATGAAGCTATAGGTTTCTGATATCACAAGCTAAATTAGCAAACCCATACATAGTAACATATTTAGTGCAAAATTGTTCTTAAACAGTTTAAACAGTTAAATAAGTCCATAGCTTTAAATGGAATTTCTTTACAAATGCCTACATATACTTTTATCAATTATACATATTTTGTTGTAGAGAACTGTTATTCCTTTTTCAGGATTTTTCTTTCCATTTTCTCTTGTTTCTTTTGGGGCCCATAGAAAATGGAAAGAAAATTCCTGAAAAAGAGGATAAAAGTTCTCTTCAACAAAACATTTATTATTAACAAAATTTTGCCTAAACATATTTCCATATTAGCATAACATTTTTTCAGCTGATATATAAAGGTAGAATGAAAAGTTTTTAGTGATTCTACAACTGGAAATTCTTGTATTCATTTATTTTAACTTAATTGTACAAAAAGATAAATGATAAAAAAAGTTTAAGTTTATTTAATTAAATTTATTTTATATATATATATATGTAAAATAAAAATTATGTATATATATATATATATATATATATATATATATCAATCCATGTATACTTCTTTTCAATAAATATTAGATATTAACTCTATGGCCGAGTCAGGTAAAGGAATAGATAAAAAATCAATATACAAATAAATGAATAATCGGATAATTAATTAATTAACTAATTAATTAATTAAAAATTAAAAACATAATATGAAAAGATAAAGATAATAAATAATAAAATAATTATCAAATATAAAATAATAATAAATGTTAATTAAACAAATGGTGTGCAGCATTTTGGTAATAAAAAGTATTATTATTTTTTTAAAAATGAGATACACATAATATTTTGAGCTGTTCCTCAGCCTTTTGTTGAATGAGAGATGTCACTGTTTTGTTTTTATGTAACCATGCCAACATAGTATTATTTACATGGTTTGAATTTGTCTGTGTTTTACGGTATATCAACCATTTTAGGTCATTTAATGCCTAGAACAATCATTTTTGATAAACGTCATTTTTGTTCACACTTAGTTTT
>JAYKTE010478182.1:0-10135 GCA_036873565.1 Xipholeptos notoides | reverse complement strand
TCAAAATTTCAAAAGCCAGCATAGTCTAGTTTGTCAGATTATCGATCTGGTTTTACGAACACATTTTTATATATATAGATTTGTATATCAATAAAAGCGAGAATGTGTGTGTGTGTGGAATAGTCTGTACCTAACTACTCTGCCAATTTTGGGTCTACCGACTTGAAATTTTATATATGGAGAATATCTGGGGAATACTTTTTTAATTGGTTTTGAGCTGGAAACTTAGCTGCTATGTTGAAAGATTGGACTGTTGTTGCGGTCTCTACCAAACTACTCTGACAATTCATTATATGACATACCCATTACTAGGTATACCATATAATTTCTGTACAAAAAAACTATGCACACGTTTCAAAGCAGATTATTTCCAGAAAAATGTATTTTCAACAGATATTTTTTGCTTATTAAAACCAGAAAAGATCAAATATCAAATTTGAAAAAAAAAAGGGAATTTTTCTTTCTTTTTTATAAGTACAAGCTATCATTAGATAAAAGTTGTTGGAAAAAACACAAAATTCAGGTGCTTCGTGAAAGTTACAATTGAATTAGTAAATATTACTTACATGACACAAATTAATAAAATAAAGGTAAATCAAAGTTTTTTCTCGAAGATTCTGGCTTTAAATGTATTGTTTTTAAAGATTTTTAACTAAGTAAGAATTAATTTTTAGGGTTATGTATGGCAAAAAGCGACCGTTTTTTTAAATGGCAACATCGCTAAATAATTAACAGCGTTCAAAATATAATAGTTTTAGAAAATACGGTGTTAAAAATTCAATTTGCGAAAAAAATTTGGAAAGAAAATTGAAGTTTTTTCAGCAGACAAATGTGAATGATAAAAAATAAATGATTAGTTTTTAAAATATAGAATAATATGAGGGAGGTTAAAAAACGATTATCTATTGGAAATAAAATTGGAAAGTTTGATTCAAAATGAAAAAAAAATATTCCTAAGTTTGTCGTCTGCCAACAGATTTTTATGCACATGCGTAAAACAATGATAAACACAAAGAAATAAATAAAAGAAATAAATAAACTTAAGGAGTCACTCCTTAAGTTTATTTTTTGTCTTCATTTTTTAGAAAATGGATTGAGCTATTAGTGCTGTCTGTACTGATTTTTTCTGCCCTTAATCATTAAAACTAGATTTTTGATAACTGAGTAGAATAATTATTTGAAATAGTTTGCTTTATTCATTAATATATAAAATTTAGTTTGAAATGAATCATATGTGAAAAAAAAATTAATGCAATATTTAAAAGGTAAAATTTATTAAATTATTTAGTTATTATTAGGTTTAGGTCTTTTTCATTTTATTGCATATCAACTATTACATTAAGTTAATAATGCTACAAACTATTTTTCTTAACAAGGTGTTTAAAGAACAGTTACAATCCTATTTAATCCATAGCTAGAAGATGGAATTTACATTTTATCATTAGACATAAATGAATAAAACAAACTTTGAACTTCTATATTATGATTATTACAAAGTCTAGGGCTTAACTACAATATAATAACCATTGGACAGTATAAATAAACAATAAAATAAACTATCTTATTGAAGGAGAACTTAAAGTAGTGGCTCTTAACCTTACAGTGACCCAACATAGTACTGCATGATGATATTGTGACCCAACATGGTACTGCAGGATGATATTGTGACCCAACCTGCATAGTTTCTCACAAAATGACACTAATCTTAGAGCCTAGGTATATTAGGTCTTCACAAAAGGGGAAACAATTTGTTGATAATATGGAAAAGGGCAGAGAAACACAATTCTTTTTTTACAATGAAAACTTCATTCATACGAAAATAATTCACAGTATGTGTGTGTGTGTGTGTTCTTAAGGCATGTCAACCTTTTTTCAGTCATTTAATACCGAGAACAATCATTTTGGTCAACACATATTATGTTGTTCCAAAAACCTAACAGACTATGAACTGTTTTGGTCTCTAGTGTGCCCACATTTTTATAAGTTAAGTTTGCCTATATTTATAGTTAAGTGTTCAATATCAGTAATAGAGCATGTGAAGTAGATAAGCCCAGACACGATGTCAACAGCCTTTAATGACTGTCAGTTTACAAACTTTTGGGACAACCAAATATTTTATTAAAAACACTAGATTCACTATTTAATCTCTAGCTGCAGGGAGTATGAGAATTCATACCTTCCCCAAGGATGATAATAATACAAATGTGGATGTGACGGAGTGACTAGGGTATGTGTGTGTATCTGTGAGATAGATCCAGGCTTAGCAGAATGCCCCATGTAGCCCCTCTACCCACAAAATGCAACTTGCACACACCCCAACATACTGAAGGCTCCAACCAAAGATTATAGATTTAGACAGAGAGAGAGAGAGAGAGGTGAAGAGAGAGGGAAAGAAAGAGACAGGTTGATAGATATATATTTTAACATACAAGTGTGATAATTTTCCATTAATTCCTAATAATAATTTTGTCAATATTTAACCATTACAATAGATCTGTGAAGCGAAGGAGCCATACAGCCCCTAGGAAACTTGCGCTACCCACTCCTACAATTGCAAGGTATATGGGGGCCCTAAGCACAGGCCTGGAGAGATGCTAGAGTGAGGAGAAAAAAAGAAATGTTATAAAGCCTTTATTGGACCTCCATGGAATCTCCCATTCTCAATTCATGATAGACTCTTTACTGTTCCATACAATAAAATCCCATATTTATTTCACTCAAATATATGTTTAGCATAATCTTTCCACTCAGATTACTTAGTTGCTTATATTGTATTATCCACAATATAACAGGCAATTTTTTCCATCAGTAGACTAATGAAAATATAATTAACGATACACTGATCAAAATAAGTAAAAATATTATAATTGGGGGATTGTTTCATTTAATCAACATTAGCATGGGATATTTTGTAATCATTTAATTCTGAATCATTTTTTAAAATTAACTTCTTTAATAATGTAAAAAATTTCTAGAAAAACAATACTATCTACTAAGGAAGAGTAAAATAGAGATTCATACTTTTTTTGTTATGGCGTTCATTATCTGTCGCCAAGTGTTATGGGGTTAGTAGGAAGGAAAACGACAGAGACACTGGAATTATTTAAACAACATGTATTAACATATAATACAGGAAAAAGGCAGGGTGAGCTATGCCTTGGCTCACCCACCACCGGGCCGGTTGCCGCAACCTACTCTGGTCGTTGCTGAATAACTGACTCTCACTTGACCACCGGTCTACATACCCAGAAGTGACGTCATAGGATCGTCCACTACCTCCTCAACACTTTTCCAATAGCATCAGCTCAAAAATAAACAGGCTGGAAATTGAACTAGCATATTGAAATTTTCAAATTACTTTTGACTTTTTCAATTGGTTAACAAATCTGATTCATGAGAATCAGAAAAAAAAAATTACGCTGACAATGACATACTTTTCAATTTCTTTTTAAAGGTCAAATAGTTACACTATTTAGGATTATTTTTAGGTGGTGAATTAAAAAATATATTTTTTTGACTCATGTCTGGTTTCTAAGAATTTTACTCTATAAAAAAAAGCTATCATCTAATTAGATATTCATTGTCAAAACTTGAGATGATCATTGATGATTTGTGTTATTTAGAGTATTTGGACTATTGGTCTAATTACTGTTATTATAATTAGAGCAAAAGTCAAAACCCTCTAAATAACGCAAATCATCATCCATATCATTGCTTACTTCTACTCTCCTAACAGAATAGTCAATAAATCCAACAGCAAGGAATAAAAAATGGTCTAGAACTGTTTACTCATGTCGGTTTAATGAAAAGGCCCAGAAGTTTGAATCCCGCCAGTATTTAAGCATTGAGAAAAATTTTTTATAAAAAATCAGAGGAATTCATCACTATATATCAGCTTCTGAAAAAGGCCAAAAATGTTAAAAATCACTCTTCATTTAACTTCTTTTTTACTTTTCTTTGAAATCCGATTGGGGTCATGACTTTCTAATTCTACAAACACTTCAATAGATTTCAGAGTAAAATGTATTAAACAGCTTGGGTTTTTAAAATTTACATAAACGAGTTTTAAAGATTACTATAATTGAAAATGTCTTATTTTTAGTTAAAGATAAATAAACAATTAATATTTTTAAAACTAATTATCAGTTCTTAAATTCAAAAATAAAAAACTCACATTGAATAATTATAAAATTCAAATGTTTCGGAAATATTTGAAAATATTCAAAATGGAGGAAAATATTTTTATTTTTTTGTTCAGAGTATTTCCTTAATCAATAGAAAAATACAAAGATTATAATTTTTTAAGAAAAAAGAAATTGTGTGCTTTTTTAAACAACACACCCTCACAAAAATTGGAGTTCATGTAGAATAAAAAAAAAATCGAATGGTAAAACCTTTTTTATTATATTTTCTTCAAATCTAGGGCAATTGGTATTGCGGCCACTGAAGTTTTCAATTTTTCAAATAATTTTAATTTACAGGGGTGCAGGGTTAAAAAAAATAAAATTCAACTTTCAGAAAAAACAACTTTTCCATAGAAAAATCAACAAAAATAATAAACAAAAATCATTTAAAAAATTATCTTAAATTGATAAAAAGCTGATTTTTGAGAGATTTTTTTGTTGAAATTCTATTGCAGAAAAGGGTGCTTATTTTAATGGTAACACTTCCATCTTGGTAGCTCTTCAACATTTAAAAAATAGGTGGCATTATTTTTGGAACAACTCTCATATCATTTCAGTCATTTGGATTCCTTCTCTCATCTTTGTTATGTTCACAACATTTCAGCAGATGTATCCTCAGCCTTCTTCAGTTTAATCTTCATGCCGAACTAAGAAGCCTTCTCAAAACTGCAGACTTAACCTTTTATCTAAAATTCAATTATCAAATTCAGTGAGAATTATCACATACTACATCAATCTATATAAGGTGTGACTTGGGTATTTTTGCTCGCAGTCAGAATTGAAACTATTACCTTCAAATGAATAAGAGTTTATATAAACCAACCTCTAGGACCACTAAACAAGAATTATGAATAACTTAGATAAAGATAATAATTTAAACTTTAATAAATTCAGAGAAGCAATACTCATAGTAAGGATAACACTGAAGATGAAAGTAGAAGTCCAAGAACAAAGATAATAATCAAAACTTATGAATTCAAACAGAATAAATAATTAGAATAATTAATTAAACAAGTGACATAAAGAATATATCTTTGATGTTGTGTTTTTGAACCATTGTCCTCATCTTCTTCACTATCTTTGCTATATTTTTTACCTACTCTCCAGACATCTTTAGGTGATGATTATAGAAACAACAGTCCCAAAACCAAAAATTATCAAGCCTCATCTCACAGATTCCAAAGTATGCACACGAGAAAACACAAATATTAAAGTAATAGACATGAGAGAGTTATAGGTTGATACTCAATAAGTTATAAAACAAATGATATAAAACATTAGACCTACTTACCTGAATTTGTAAACAATTTATACTACTACAATCTTATCCCACTGGGTCCCATCATTAGCTGCTAAAGAGTTAAAACATTATGCATGCATTCATTGCATTGCATACAAAATTGATATAATTACAGACAAAAAAGCAAAAAACACAGTAAGTCAAGTCACAGAGACACCTAGCAGCTTCAAGAAATTATTGTTAGAACTACTACACAACAACAGTAAGTACACACAGACAGGGCAAGAAGAGAGCTTCTAACAGAACCTTTACAGTTTATTGCTTCTTGTAACAGAGACAGGTCTAATTTAGAAATCTTAGAGGATTTTTGCTTGTTCACGTCATATCAACCTTTTCAGGTCATTTCATTAAAGAACCATTCCTCACATAGTTTTTTTGAATGACAAAATATATGCACTATTTAATCCATAGATAGAGGGAATGAGGGGATTCATAACGTTGCCAAGGGTATTATTAGTCCAAATGTGAATGTAAACAGAACGAATAGAATTCGAACTAGCGTATTACGATTCCAAAGCTCGACCCCCCGGCCCGCCCGACTACTGACTTGGGTATTCCAAGTGGACTTCCACTTCCTCTAACAGGATTTTATTTCGGAATAAGAATTAACTCACTAAATTAAATACGTGTAAAATGAAACAGTTCTAAATTTTTTTAGCAAACTACTACCCACAAGAAACAAATTTCCAAATTATTATTCTGGTTATTCCAAATAACCTTTTTTAAATCTATTTTCTAAATTGATTATTATTATTATTCAAGCCATAAAAACAGCAATATGAACAAATTAAACAAATAAATTAAACACTTGTTACTGTTTGGACAGTTTTTGGTTAAACAAAAATTAAAGAGCGAAAATAACCAATAATGAAAATAAAAACAGGATTCTATTTTCTTTAAATTCCAGAATTAAAATTTTTTTGTACGGGCTTCTATCCTGGCTCCTCCTGCCTGCTGGCCTTTTCAGGTTTTCTGTTCATTGTCAGAATCGAAACTGAACTTCATTCTAATGTTTTTAAATATACAAAATATTATCACGCGTCATCTCAAGGATTTCGAAAAATGAGAATGGTTTTATTTTAAAGAAAGAAAGAATTACCTTTAAAAATGGTCAATTTAATGATATTACTACTACTACTACTTACTTACTATTACTACTAGCCATGTGTGCCAAGTCGGTTTCTTTACGTCTACAATTTCAAATTAAATATTTCAAGTTAGGTGTATAATTTCTATAAAAAAAAACATACGTTTAAAATAATAATTATTACTTTTTTTTAGCCTCTCCCCAAGATCAGGATTGTGAGTGGGGACTGCTGCTGGGGGTCTAAAAAGGAAATCGTCCTTCATGTATTTTTCCTTTGGAAACGGACATCTAACTTAACTTCTCGTCCCCCCTCCCCTCAAAAAAGAAATCACATGTTGAATATACAGAACAAATAAGAACAGAATTTGTTTATAAAAATATTTCCATGGTTCAATTAATTTTTTTTAAATAGATGAAAAAAAAAGGGTGGGAATCATTTGGCTTTTTTGGTTCACACAACCCCCCCCCCTCAAAAAAAATTATTTTATTCATTCTTATTATTATTCTCCTTCCAGCACTACACTTACAAGACGGTTAGTTTGATTGATTATTGATTGATGATGATGTGATGCACAAAATAAAAACACTCATTATTGATTTTACAAACCAAATAATCGATATATGGTGAATTAGTGAATTTAGAGATATTAAAAACATTTTAAAGATTTGATGATGGCGTTTTTTGTGTGTGTGTGTGTTGTTAAGGTGAAAACTAAAAGTCGTAATTTTATCTATTTTACGTCGAAATAAAATATATAAATATACCGACTTTTACATTATTCATTCGATATCTTTTTTTTTTAATTTCGTTTATTCCGCAAAATTATTTAACTGGGTTTGTTTATTTCTATTTTTTCCGGGATAAAAAAAAAATAAGTACAGTTCAGTTTACCAACCTTTAAAAATATATTTTAGTTTTTCCATTACTTTCTACAATATTAAGAATATACATAAGATATTGTGTATTGTAAATCGAAAGAAAAATAAATTCTAGTTTCACGGGGAAAATAGAGACAAATATTATTGCAGCTACATTTTTCATCTAACATGTTAGAAATAAAAAGTAATGAAAAACAAAAGCTTTATTTGGAACGTAAGGACTAAGGAGATATAGGCTGTTTCGAATGTTGTAGAGTCAGCCTTTATAATATATATATATATATATATATATATATATAGTAGCTGGTGGCTGTTATTACTATTCAATAATAACAGTGTTAAAAAAGTGTTAATGTTCACTCACCAGCATCAATTATTATGTAAGATTTTATTTAATTTCTTTACTTCCATTTTCCCCGTTCTTTCTGTGTTTAGATAAATATCTAAAAATAAAATCTATAAAATTAGGATTTTTTTTTTCACTAGGCCTATTCTATTTTTGACTGGTAAAAACTCGAAGAATATTTTTAATTCTGTAACTTAAAATTTCAACTTTTAAATCTGCATGTTGTGTAGCCGGGATGGATCCCCCTGCTTCTTCTCACACACACATATATATATATATATATATATCAACAGTAAATGGTAGTGGTAGCAGTCAAATTTATAGATTGAATAGTGGCAGAAGAGGGGGGGGGCCTAAAAAATTACACATATATATATACGGAGGAGACCGAGGTAAAAAGAAGCGAATTATCTGTGACGAAAAAAAGATACCGTAAGTGTGGTAGTGGTTTGTTTAGTTGTTGGTACGACTTAATAGTGTCCAAAAGCAAAAATAACTTTAAAATGTCAAAGTCAGATAGATGAAGGGGGAAAAGGGATTAAGCCATTTTATTTTCTCTGTGTATGTGTGTGGTTTATTTTTTTCCAAAAAATAATCCTTTATTTTTTTTTAAAAGAACCCAAAAGGAAAGGTTTTCGAAAATAGAGGATGGGGACCCTCCCCTACAATAAAAATAATAAATATCCCTCATGAATATACCATTGGATTTAGTCACAATGCTGATAATGATGAAAATAATAAATAATAATAGTATCATTATCGTCTTCGTCGTCTGTGTATTTCTTTCTGACGTGTTGAATATTTCGTGGTTGTTTTTGTAGGCTTCTTGCTTTCTTTTCTCTCTTTTTTTGGTCTCATTGCGGCAGAAAGCGAAGGAGAGTTTTATTTGATCAGATAGACAGAGAGGCTAAAAAATTAAAATATTAACGATTGACATTACCTCTGGCTTTCACAGACGGATATAACCTTTCTGCTTTGTTTAAAAATTTCAGTGCTTTGTCCTTATCGCCAGCAGCAATGTATTTTTCTGCTATTAAAATACATCGCTCGCTTTCATCTTTATTGCCCTCCATCTTGAATTTACATTTAACAGGAAGTTAGGAGCGAAAGTAAAACATTTTTTGATTGGCTACCGTAAAATCCTACGTCATCACATTGGTTATGGTTAGTTATCAGCTGTCTTGAGAGCAAATTCGTCGTCTGCAGTGAGTGAGATATAGCAATAAATGATATAATGATACCTTATCAATAGTTTTTGTCTTCATTTTTATTCTTGATACTAGTGTATGCCCATTAAAAATAATTGAATTTAAAAATGATTTTATAAATTTATCTCTAAATATTGCATTCATTATTTTTTCACCCACTGATGCCAGTTAAAAATAACGGTTTTTAGAAATAAATCAATAAATTTTACCTGGAAATATTCCATTCAGTTTTCTTACATAATACTAGTATTCGGGTTTTAAAAATACTTTAATAGATTTTACCTTTAAATATTGCTTTCATTATTTTACGCAGCCTATTAGAAATCATTCACTAAATTTTACCAGGAAATATTCCACGCATTTCTTTTTTTTTTTTCTTTTTTTTTTTACATACTAGAGCGTATGCCCTTTAAAATAACAGGTTTTTAAAATAATTTGATAAATGCTACCTTAAAATATTGCATTCATTATTTTTTTACCCAGGGCATAGGATACCTGTTAAAAACAACAGGTTTTTAAAATAATTTAATAAAATACCTGGAAACATTCCGAACATTTTTTTTTCAGTGTAGGTCAATTAAAAAATAATGGATTTTTAATGTAGTTTAACAAATTTGACTTTTAACTATTCTATTCATTTTTTTTTACATATAGTGTGGTTTTTTCCCTTTAAAAATAACAAATAGTAAAAATAATTCAATAAATTTTACCTTTAAATATTTTATTCATTTTTACATACTAGTGTGTATTTAACTTTGAATATTGCTTAAATTTTTTTACATGTAATCTCAAACATTATTTCATACATTGAATCCCCAACAAACTTTTCATTATAAATCTTAAATTTATTTGTCAAACTTTAATTGTAAAAGATAATAAAATAATCTGAACAATGAAATAAAACGAAAAAAATGTAGTATATTTGTTTGAGTGAATAAAGTAGAAAGTAGTGATGGGACGATTCCTTGGAATCAGAATCGTTAATCGTGTATTTTTGGGGCAATCGGAATTGCATCATTAAATAAGTACCTTAGAGTTATGATTCTTTCAGTATGATTCTCTTGAATTTTTAAGTTAATCGGAATCATTAATCAACATTTTCCTGGAATCGGAATTGGTATCGGAATCGGA
>JAYKTE010478071.1:0-10135 GCA_036873565.1 Xipholeptos notoides | reverse complement strand
TGTTTTTACTGTAGTTTCTATTGAATTATTATTCTTATAGTTCTCATAAGAGTGATATCATTTGTTGCAGAAAGACTTTTTTCCCCTATTCTATATTAAAAAAATTTTTTGTAAAAAAAAAAAAAAAAAAATGTTTTCTTTTAGATGCCCCAATGATAATATTTGTTCATCTTAGTATACCTGGATCAGTCTGAAAATATCTTGGGCACACTCTAATGATGCACATCATTTCTTGTAAAATTTTAATAATGATCAATACTTTCCATTAAACCAATTCTAGCCATTTCTATGTATTGAAACTTATACACTGGTTAACCTTTTAACAATGATCAATGTAAACCTGTACTTTTTCTATTACTACAGTATGTTTCATTTTCTTCCTTTTCTAGTTGGCCTGCTGTTGTGGCAGTGCTGCTTGCTCCCTCTGTTGTTCAGCATGCCCATCTTGTAAATCTTCAACAGCCAGCCGCATTGGGTATGCTCTAATGCTTGTCTTCAGTACTATCGTTGCAAGTATCATGCTTATTCCAGATCTACGCACTAAATTAGACCAGGTAAAAAATTTATTTTTTATATCTACTTTTTCATTGTCTTAGTATTAAATATTAGGGATTTGGTTTGAATATTCTCCCCAATGTAGAACTACATTTTTGCTAACTGAATTATTTGTTTCAATTTTCAACTACTGAGTTTTAATACAAGGTTTTCTAAAATAATGTTTCTTATCGGTTTAATTACAATGTTAGATCTTATCTGGGTGCATCTATGACAGACAGATGGATAAACAAAAAGAAAGTGTAGAATTTCTAGTTAGATCTCTAGGTTTGACATTTATAAAAAATTTTCTGTTGGAGTTTCTGTAATATACAAAAATTGAGAGTTTCAATTAAAGAACAATTTATTTTAATAAGACAGTACTTGATGTGTGCATTTCCATTTTTTTTCTTTGAAATGTGTCTGGAGAAAGACCGGTTTCAGTTTGAAGTGAAGCAAGCTAATTGTAACATTTAACTAAGGAATGTTTTCCTGGGAAGAAGTTTATTTATTTTTCCTCTTGACTTTAGTGTTAAATCTCTAATTACTTGGCCCGTCATATGTATCCTATTTCATTGTTAAAATCAATAAATATGGCAAATTTATAATGATTCAGAGTGTAAATGTTAGTTTGGGAT
Organism: Xipholeptos notoides; assembly: GCA_036873565.1. Taxonomy (NCBI): domain Eukaryota; kingdom Metazoa; phylum Mollusca; class Cephalopoda; family Idiosepiidae; genus Xipholeptos; species Xipholeptos notoides. Next base: position 8,963 of record JAYKTE010478071.1, on the reverse strand, counting down.
ACTCTGTATTTCTTGGGGGTTTTGGTTTCTAGTTTAAAATTATTAGAAGATACTAAGTAGTTTGTTTTCAAATAATTGGTATTGTATGGGATATGTTTTATTTGGGTATGATATAAAATTATTTTTTTTGCATACATGAACTATAATTTTTGTTTCCTCATTTTGATTTAAAGATTCCAGGATTGTGTAAAAATTTCTTTGGTGAGGAAATTATCCATAATGTTAACAACCGCACTGTATTCTGTGATGAAGTAGTTGGCTACCTGGCTGTTTACAGAGTTTGCTTTGCAACAACTGCGTTCTTTTTCATATTTTCTCTAATTATGATTAATGTCAAATCCTCAAGAGACCCAAGATCTGGTATCCAAAATGGGTAAGTATTAAGAATTTTTAATTTTTTTTTTTCATTATAACCATCATTCTTTATATAGGCATATAGGATAAACTAAAAAAACACTATCCAATTTATCTTTGTTGCTCAGGCAATAGATTTGTAATCATTCAAAATTCATTAAAAATTGCATTTTATGATACTGAATTAAAAAGATATTTTAGCAATTGTTTGCCAAAGATGAATGTTAAAAAAAGTAGAACATTTTTATAAATGTAGTACATAATAAAATTATTGATGTTTAGAGCAGACCAACTTTAAACATAGGTGAAAATCATATTCCATCAGTTAATCATTCTATGTGCAAGTTCTTTTTTAATTACTTTTCTCTTTTTCCCAGGTTCTGGTTTTTCAAATTTCTCTTTTTGATCGCCTTGGGTGTTGGTGCTTTCTTTATTCCTCGTGGCACCTTTGGCCAGGGTGAGTGATTATCAATATAATATTTTAATCTTTTAGTCAATTAGATTTTTTATATATTTGATATAGTAATGTTTAAATTTTATCTAAAAAATTGTCTAATAGTCTCATTCAGTATTTTCCTTAGATTTATATGCTATGTCTTTTTATTTTATATTAATTTTATGTATCTATTTATCTTTATTTTCGGTATTTTAGCCTGGATGGGAATTGGCATGGCTGGAGGTTTGCTGTTTATTCTTATTCAATTGATTCTTCTGGTGGATTTTGCCCATGGATGGAGTGAGAGTTGGGTTGAACGATATGAAGAAACAGAATCAAAATGTTATTACTTTGGTAAATAAAGTTTTTGTTTATGTCATACAATTGTATATATTAATATATTTATATATATTATTATTATATTTTTTTTTGTTTGAGGCATATTGGTTTCACTAATCAATATAATTTAACACAAAAGATCAATCGCAAAATTGGTATGCGGGTTCGAATCCCACCTGGGGTTTGAAAGAGTAATACCATTACGTATCACTGACGAGATCCAATAAGATAGAAACAGCTGTCTGACACTATGTTATGAGTTCTGGATAATTTTCCCAATTGATCATTTGTGTTAAATTATATTGATTGGTGAAATTCTATATATGTATAAACTATTGAGGCTTATTAAAATCTTTCTATCAATATTTTTTGGTCTTGTCTTTCAGGTTTGCTGTTTTTCTCTGTTTTTTTTTACCTTATTTCCCTCACGGCTATTATCCTATTCTACATTTTTTATGCTGGGGTGAGTTAAAAATTGTTATTGCATATTTGTTGAAGCTTTTAGAAATAAAAAGATAGAGAAAATGTGAGTGATTTGCTCTGAAAATAGCCTTTTACTCAAATGGCTGTGGTTTAATGAATTTTAAGTTTAAGTGGGAGTGTATGAAGTATCAATTCAGTCTATTTGTTCAATATGTTTAAAATGACTGCTTCATTTTTATGCAAACTCTTTTTTTCATAAAAATGTCAATAAAGCAACTTTTTCCTAGTTTCCAAATTTCTATTCTAAAATATCAAAAAATTTTATCTAAAAATAGCACCTCTAGAAAAGTATTTCAATGAAAGCAGATCTTGATACTTCATAACTTAAACGCACAAGTTTGAAACCTATATCTTTTAAGAAATAGAAATATCTTATAAATAAATTTCATATGAAATGATTGATCAGAAATTGACATGCCATAAGACTAACTGTCTGACTTTAAGCAGGATGGCTCCTATATATAATAATGAACATCTTTTTTCTATTTCTTAGAATCCAGAGTGTACATTGCATAAATTCTTCATCAGTTTTAACCTCATCCTTTGTGTCATTGTCTCAATTATCTCTGTGCTTCCCAGAGTTCAAGAAGGTAAGTAATTCTATAGAATTGTTTTTTAATAGTTTTTTTAATTTCATATAGAACTGGTTTTCATTGGTCTTTTATGTGTCAACCTAAAATGTTAAAAAAATTATAAGAGGTTGCTTCATCTGTTGTAGTTTACTTGTAGCTAATTAGTTCTATATGATATAGACAGGGCAGTGTTGCAACAATGACAGTATATAGTTTAATTGAAAGTTTGAAGTTATATTGACATTTTTTTATTTCATGCTTTACATAATGGATCTTTGGGAAGTCTGTAATTTTAATGAAATTTAGACTGATGCCAAATAGCCTAAGTGTGAATTGTTTAAAAAAAAAAGCAGCAAAACTAAAAACTTTAGGTCACAATCCCTGTTTTGGGTTATTTTTACAGTTTTAAATGTATTAATAGACTGTTTTTTTTATTATGGTTTTGAAGTATTCATTGGATTCAACTTGTTTGCATTTTATGAATATATTTGAATTTGGAATTCATATATTTTAAATGAATTCTATTTTAGAAAATGCAAATTTCATAAAGGTTATAGATCATGTATGGTTTAAAAGTTTTAAAAATACAAATAACTCCTGTAAAAAAAAAAAATTAGAATTCTTAAATAAAATCTATTAAAAATGATTATCAGAACTGATGACTCATTTGTCAGCTTCCTGGGCTCTAAACATGCTGGCATACCTTTAGACTAAATCAGTTAATCAAGTCAGATGCTTAAGCATACTGTCAGAACCAGTCTAAAGACATGATTTAGAGAAAAATAAAAACCTACTTTTATCAAATTCAATTAATTTTGCTTTGTTAAAAATCTTTGTACCATTTTCTTATTTATATAGCTCAACCAAGATCTGGACTCTTGCAAGCTTCAGTAATCACTATTTATACAATGTACCTGACTTGGTCTGCTATGACCAACAATCCAGGTAATTTTTGGTTTTATATTTTGCATATGTTGTTTCCATTTATGTATAAATGCTAATTTGTCGCTGTGTACCTGTAGTAGTTTCCAAAGATTTTTCTTCCATGCTGCTAACTCCATATATTTGAAAGCTTATTTCTACCAGTAAAATGTATTTTCAATCTTATTTTTTTAATAAATAAAATAAAAAAAAGTCAATTTTTTTTATAAAAATAAGTTCTAAACAAAAATATTTCCTAATATTTTTTGAATGAATGATACTTTTTGTAAACTGGGGGGGGAAATAGTCATTTAAAAATTTTAATTGAAAAAATAATTGAATTTTAAAAATATACCAAAAATTGAAAAAAATACTTAAAATAAAGTTTAGAAATAAACGTCCAATAAATACTTCCAGTGTTCGTATACAAGAATTCGTTTCTACATATTATCGTAACCAAATTTTAAAATTAATCCATTTTCTTGAGACCGATGTTTAAATAAGCCGCCTTAATTTATTAACTGGAAGTTGACTACAGTGAGTAAATGTGATGATGTTTATTTAAAAAAAATACGGTGGCTCTCAGTAAAAACAAACACATTTCATATGAACAATAAAATTCTTCAAATAATATTATTGTATTGGTTTAAATTGAATATTTATACAATGTAAATAATATAAACAACACTCTCAGAAACAACCAACAATGACTGACTGATGATGGCTATGACTTACCACCATTAGGATTTTTAGTTGACTGTGTAGGGAATTTTCGGTTATTCCCCCACAATAATAAATAAGAATGAAATAAAATACACTACTCTTTTATAAAATAAACTTTTCAAGAACAAATGAATTACTTTTTTGATACAGACAAGTGTACAAAAGTAGTAGTTCTTACAACAGGAAGAAAGTGAGGAAGAAAGAAAGGGTATAATGTTTTGCTAGCAAAAAGAGAGAAAGAGAGAGTGAGTGTTCCATGAAGCATGGTATTTTACCGTGTTGGCTGCTACTTGCTGAAGGCCGGCACGAGGCCAAAAGGCCTGTGGGCGTAGCAGAGAGTTTGTTCTTCCCTGGCGTCTCTCTGATAAAAAAAGGGTTAAGTTGATTTTTTTCTCTTTAAATATGGATTTAGGTGGCTCCCAGCTCAGCTTCGAGATTTCCATCTCGTGTTCTGATTGGCTAGCAGTTTCCCTCCATGTCTACAACTACGTCCGCGCCTTGTCGAAAATTGATGATTTATGGCTCTATGGGTTTGGTAAGGGGTGGATAGGAAAATAGATATTTTGAAATGCACATGGTCGAAATTTAACTTTGAATTTACTGAGTGCGTGTGTGCGTATAGAAAATAAAACAGGGACCGTACAACTGTTAGTACAACTGTTAGTACAAGTAATATAAAAAAAATTATTTTAAAAATACTGATGGGCAGATTTTTTTTTTCTTAAACTAAAAATATACTAATTAATTAGTATAAGTGTTTTGTTATATATCCTGAGAAAATTAACGAAGTTCCATAAATATAGAAAAATAAACAAGCATCGTGAGTACAAAAGGCTTAAATTTAAATGCTTTTTTTTTACAAACTTAAAAATATTAAAATAAATATACAAAATCTTTTTTCAAAACTAAAAAATTCAAAATAGTCTTTATTTATTCAAAGTTTAAAAATTCCAATTTTGTCATCATTTTTAAAAGGGTGATGATGTGCACTTTGAAAAAAAAAATTCTTTAATCTATTATTTTTAAATTGTGATATTCAAAACAAATATCCACTTTTATTATTTTTAAATTGTAATATTCAAAACAAATATCCACTCTATACTTATTAAGATTTTTGCATTTGAATATATGGAGGGGGGGTAGACATAGAATAAAAAAAAGAAAGACGTTTGCTTTTTTCTTTATTGAAAAATTCATAAAATTTTACATAAAACCTGAAAAAATTAAAAAGATTCGATAAATAGAAGAAAAGTTATGGATTTAAAATAAAAGATTAAAATTTTAGCGCATTAAAATTTAATGCATTTTATTACGTAAAATGTTTGCACCGTTTACAATTTTTGCGTTATTTTTACGATAGATCCATTGGGTTTTATGAACCAAAGTTTTACTTTTTTATTAAAAGAAAGTATCATGAGTTAGAATCGGCAATCTTTTTTATTATGATTAGTTTTATATATTGTATTTACAGTTTGAAATTAAGGGGGTTTAAAAAATTTGGATACGCCTAGCGATACTTTAAAGAGAGGCAGGAACAAGATGAAAGAGAAAAAGATCAAACCTGAAAAAAAATTCTTGCTAAGAAATGCGTGCTTTAAACTTTGAAAAAATACCGGGTTTTTATATTTTGTTCTTGAAATAAAATTTTTTTTAATTATTATTAAATATTTCTTGCATCTTTTCATCATAATGCCTATCAACTTCTTGCTTGATGCAACTGCCTTATCATATGATGCGCATTACAGATTGTACGATATTATCCTAATAATTAATCCCTGTAGCGATCCGTCCGACTTTTATGCAAATGAGGCAAAGAAAAAATGCTAGCCGCCTTCTGATTGGATAACAGGATTATTCCTACAATTCTGATTGGCTGCAGCTGCAGCAAACCAAAACAAATACTTTTTAAAAAAGAAATCGCAGCTGATTTTGAGTTCCAAACGTATTATGAAATTAAAATAGTCTCATAAATAAAAAAACGTGAAAAGGAACAATATCACGGAACACGCGAGTCGGAGTCTAGCTGTGGCAGATTTACTCTTTTCTGCCGTGTTGGTAAAACGACCCATTAATATACAAACGAGTACATCTCGTCATTTGCATGGACAGAACCCTTTTACCACACGCCCCCTTGATCTTAAAGATCAAAAATCGGTTTCGTAGTCTCTCATCCAAACTGGGGGTCCTCGCTCTCATTGCGGCCTTTGCGTGCATTCTTCCTGGGGTTTTCTTCTGCTTCATCGTCCGACGTCAACGATACCCTCCTTATGTCCAGCACGTGCCGTGGCACTCCATCGACAGCCACTTTGTTCCGGAAGAGTACATCAGTCACGTGTCCCCTGCCCCAGCATGTCGTACAGCGGGCGTTGGGTGGTTTTACCCAAACCTCCTCACCCACTGCGATCTTCGATCCGCTCTGTTCCTCTCCATCCATCCTGGTCAGTGGATGCCGCCATTCGTATGTAAACACGGACCTATGTGGCACGGATGTTCCATCTTGGCCACTTTTGAGGGCCATGTCGTACCAGAAGAGCGCCTCTTGTGGTGAAATCCGGCCTCTTTCTGCCACTGCCTTTATGGTACGGTGATGTCTCTCAATTATGCCGTTTCCACTTTGCCGATATGCGGATCTAAAGTACTGCCTCTAGAGTTCCATCAGTGTGTATTCCTGGTTGTTAATTGTCGATGGTTATTGATTGTGAAGCGACCCTTTTAATACCGGTTCGTCCCCATCTCTGCTGGTTTTTCTATCTGTTGAAGAGTTCCACCAAGGGGTTTTAACCCCTGGTTGGAGTTATCTCCCCTGGTACATTACATTGCCTGACACCCCATTTCTCACATAACTCCCTAAGGGCCTCCGAACGGAAAGATGCACTATTGTCCATCAAAATCTCTTCCACTGGCCCCCTCTCCATAAACACTTCCTCAACGACTCTCGCTACTTCGTTTGCAGTTTCCGCTCTGATTTTTCGCCACACCACCACTCTCCCAGGCCCACAGTCAATTATTGTTAAATAGGGCCCATGGTGGTAGTGCGTGACATCCATAGCCAACCGCTTCCAATTCTCCATCACGTGTAGCTCCCCTTTGTCATGCCTGACTGGCGCGGGATTGGCACTCTTTGCACTGCTTCACAACCTCCTGAACGTCCTCCATCGTAAAGCTTGGGTCTACTCTATTCCCCAGATACAGCGTTCTCTCCTTCCCAAAATGATGCATATTGTGGAGATCTTTAAGGGTTTCTCCCACGCAGCACAAAGGAGCCCGATCCTTTTTCTCCTGTAGCCAAGCCTTCTTCACTCTGGTGAGCACGTCAGCCTTGTTTTTCTGCGATGGAACATGTGCGACCGTTAATTCTAATCCGAACTCTTTGATTAGGGCTCCAAGCGCTCCAAGTCGACGCTTAATCTCAGCCGCTCCTTTCGTCTTAATTCTTCTGTCCCCTGTTACTTCTGATTTGATCCACGATGCCACTGTCGCAGAGTTCGTTTTGATCTCAACCGCTTGCAGTCCCCATTTCAACGCTAAGTTGATGCCCTTCATTGTGGCGTCGAGCTCAGCAACATTGATGTGGGCATTATCATCCTTTTTGCGGAGCAAAGCTGCATCTTCGGCTGTCACTCCTCCTATTTCTATTACGGTCCCCAGAGCTACGCTGCTGGCATCACACCAAATTGTCCCTTCCTTGCCCCTTCCTACGTGCCATTCTCCCTTCACAGGGTCCTCCCTCTTCACTTCCGAAATGACTTCTCGAATCATACACAGCACGATATCGTTTACTTCATCCTCCCACTGGTCGCCTTTTGATGAAGCTGCACGCAATCCGCAGCCATCCCACTATGGAGTAATGACCCACCAGTTTCCCGCACACTGAAAAAAGCTCTCGCTTCGTTAGGCCGTCCTGAACCTCGGGAAGATTGCTTCCTCGACCAAACACCAATCTTCCCCCCTTATTTCGCCGCAATTTCAATCCCAGGGCCATTCCATTTTCTAGAGCTTCGCTCGGTTTCGCAGTCAATCCGTATGTGTTGACATGTTTTCTAACCATTTCTGCAGTTACTTCTGAGACAGGATATCATCGATATAAGAGCAGGTGGCTCTTTCAATTGCTCCGTTCTTAGCCAACACGCTCTTCAGCACTGCCGTCATGATCTTAGGCGCAGAATTTAGTCCGAATCCTTGTCTGGTCAGGGAATAAACTTGACCTTTATACCTGACTAAATCATATCGCCACAATTTCTCTTCTATCATGTAGAAGAGAAATTTGAAGGTTCGCCGACTTCAATTCCACGATTTTAGCGGCTCTCTCCATTCTCCTCCATTCTCTCATAACCTCTTCACACACATCGATTCCCTCTTTGGTGTGACAGGCCACATACTTGTTGAGCTCTCGGAAGTCCAACACTGGTCTCACTTTCTTCTTGGTCGGTTGAACCACTGCCATCAGTGGTAGGACTCCCTCGACTTTCCCCGTCCATGGGATCAAAATTCCATCGTCAATCCATCTTTCCACTTCCCTATCGAACTCCGGTCTCACCTCGCCTCCCAGTGTGCCCTCGTAACAAGCAAGCTGATTTTTCAGCACGGGTGGTCCTTCAGTCCATCGCCACTCTACCCTCCACTTATTGCCATTAAAGTAGGCGCGGAAATCCTGGTCTTCAATTTGGAATGGTCTGGCCTTTGCAAGCGGAAGGGCACTATCACTGTTCACTATCTCCCCTGCAGCCGCCTTCTGACTTCCGAAGTTCACTACGCTGTTCACCACTGTAACTCCCCCCAGCAGGTCGATGGCATCTAGCCCCAGTATCACATCGATCCCAGAGATGAGCTGTTCCAGTACGATCATTCGCATTTTCAGGGGCACATTCTCCATCATGATCCTGACGATGGCCTCGCGGCAACACCTCACTGCCCTACCATCCACCGCTTTGATCTTGTCGCCTCCTCTCCAAAACTTGGTGAGACTCGTCTTGACGAGAGTGGTTGTGCAGCCGGTGTCGGCAAGAGTGCAGTTTCACGGAATAAATACTCTCGACTCCTTTTTCTCATAAAAGGAACTTTTTCTGTAATCACCGTTTTTACGTTATTATAGGAACAATAGAAACAAAAACAAAAATAAGCATAAGCGGAATATT